>JBBHKE010002256.1:49970-139970 GCA_037447655.1 Zygnema cylindricum
ATTGACTATTTTAGATATTTAACCAGGTGACGGAATTTAATTTATAAAATGAGGGTAAAAGTATTGGCGATAAGCCATAACATGAAAAGGATATTAAAAGTTAGTAAGCGGACATGAAGCTAGTATTCATCTCGATGGTGTTAGGATAAGTGTGCACCGTCGTCTACATACGGAGTAAAAAGGTGGCACCGTGAACGTGACTTAGAGGGCGGAAGTCTCCTTATAAGGGGCGCCGCTTACGTCTAAGAGGTTTCTAGGCGGCTGTGTCCCTTACATTATAACAGGAGACTGGTCATTACGTCGATCCAATGTCACGGACTCGTACCGCTACGTAAGCTTTGCACGTGTGAATCAGCTGCATTACTGGTCAGAGGACAATATTACATTCCCTGTGTCGGCGGATCTTTGGAGAATCTGCATTCGCCGCGGGGAATATTCCTCTGAAGGCGGGAGATTCAGTGCAAGTGCCACGGTGGAAAAATGAGGCATACATCTGCTGCCACGTGTGAATAGGATTGTGGTAGCTCTACTTATGATCGAAGTACAGGCGAATGATTGAAAATTATAGGAAAAGTACAATACCGAATAGCGGTTATGAAAATGGGAGTAAAATATTTAATTTAAGGCAGTGGACCAATTTATAGATTTTATCAGTTATGCATTGGAACAAGGGGATAATGTTGTCAGACGAACGGAAAGCGAGCTCGCATCATGGAAAGAATTAGACGAGTCGTCAAAAAAAATTGCTCTCTTTCTTGACTTCTCGGGCAAATTTTAAATTTCCACATTTTACGGGCAAGCTTATGGAGATTCTATCCAGATTCTCCCCAAGTTCATGGACTGATCCATGACCGTCCATCGAAGACACCCTTGCGCTTGACGCGGTATTTGTTCCCAACGGCCAGTTCTTGTCAACCTACATCAGAGTAGACGGATTATATCACAGTTCAAAAGTAGGTGACCGTAGGCCCATACAATATGCCTATTGTATGCAAAACATACAATATGGCCATAGTTGTTCAAATCGCGCGATTTTTTCCTTTTTTCCGATAAAAACGTATAATTCGTGACTTTTGAATAGATCGGAAAAAACCGAGATGTACTTTCTGTCCGGAAAACTGAACGGCTAATTTACGGAAACTGTACGGTATTTTACGATTGCTGTACGGTTTTGTACGGTAAATGTACGAAATTTGGCGAAAAGATACGTTGCACTTCGTCGTACTTTCTGTCCGGTAAACTGAACATAAATTTTACGGAAATGTACGGAATTTTTCCAAAAATGTACGGACTAAATCGAAAAGATACGTAAAATGTACGAAAAATGTACGAAAAATGTACAAACTGCGGTATATGTGAAATTTATTTTTGTTTACATGTACGGAATAGTACGGACGAAAATTCATTAACGATTTTTACTATTTTTTCAAAAGGTTCAATGCGTTTGTAACGTATAATTCGTCGCGATTAAATCGTTCGCACTAAACGCCGTGAACAACTATGAATATGGCCTTAAGACCCGTATTGTATTGGCCGCAAAATGAAATAAAATAGTAACAGGGTTGAGTTGCACATGGATCGATAGAGAATTAAACGTCGTGTCTAAATTTGAAAAAAAAATCGGACAAAAATATCTTTTTCTGTGAGTTTTGAGCAACGTTTTATTTAAACCGTCAGATATAGACGATCTGACGGTCGTTCATGAAAGTAACAATCTAAGAAGATCACATGAAAAGCCCATAACACAACTTACGATAGTACTATCGTCAGATTTGGACGATCGAACGGTCGTTGATGAAAGTAGTGATCTAAGAAGATCACATGGAAAGCCCGTAACACAACTTACGCTAAAGGCGGCCTACAAAAGGCCTACCAAATAACGCCTACTTTTGAACTATGGATTATATGTCAAACGAATACGAAATGCATACGTACCACATACGTCCGTTCGCAACAGTTTAAGAAAACCGACACACTTCAGGCGGCAGAACAAAACTGTGAACAAAACATACATACAGTCATACATACAAAATAGCGCGGCAGCAATATGTGAAGAGTTTGCAACTTTGGAACATAACTGTGTGCGAGAACGCTCATGCTACGAATTTTGGCGTCTAGCGTCTGCGGGTAACCCGTAACCCCATCGCCTTTCAAACCGTCGTTTTTTCTCTATGCCCTCGAAATGAACTTTTTTGTTTTTTCCCCCAATGAACCTTGCACTTTCATCAACCCTCACGCTTTTTGTACCTTTTTTGGAAGCGGTTTTAAACCTCCACATTTCGGGTTTATTTTTGGTGTAGGCTTATATTGTAGGAGGTTTATAGCCTTTTATTATTTGTCGTTTTTTCTTTACGATTGCATAATTTATTATTTTGTTTTTTCCCCCAAAATACCTTGTACTTTCATCAACCTTCACGTTGTTTTTACGTTTTTAAAAAACGGTTTTAAACCTCCATTTTACCATTTTGTAAAAGAAAATTACCAACTCAATAATGTCAAGTTTCAAAAACTTTTTATGTTATAGAGCATTCGAATTCAAAAGAAAGAGTGAAATTTTACAACATACGGCTCCTTTCATTTGATTCGCCTATCCACTTCTAGTACACAAAGTACTAAAATCCAAATTCGTGTGTTGCAATGTTTGTTCGAGGGATTAAACCTCACATCGTTATCGGGGTGTTAATCCAACAAACCACGCACAAGCAAAAACAAATCTCTTCCTTAGAGAAAAGAGAGAAGAGAAAGAAAATATTATGTTCGAGGGAATAAACTCGCAGCGTTATCGAGTTGTTAATCCGATAAGATGGTACCTCACACAGACAGATATACCTCTCAATCATTCACGTTAATCAACAAATTTATTAGATAGAACTTGTACTAATCACAACTCAAAATACGCGACAAAATATTGGTTGTTCGTTTTGAGCAAGCTCGCATCTAACGATATCAGCGAGCAACATTTTTATGATTTGAGTCATAAGGCGAGTTGCAACTCCCGCAGTGTACAGAAGTACGCTTGTTACTTTCCCTGTTACATGGTTTTTTTTTTAGCGATGGTTTCTTGACACTAAGTTTACTCCAGAGTTCCAATAGCCGTTTAAAATTCGTCCAAATACCAGTTTGATAATTTTATCGATATTTACACTAGTTTATAAGAGTTTTGTGTTTGAGAGTTCAAAGTCAAATTTCATTCCAATTGGTCGCAGCAAAACAGCTTTGCTCATTGGAAATTAGTCCATTTTTGGATCATTTTTGCTTTAGAATTGGACATATATTTTTGCAAAATTGACCAAGTATTTAATGAAAAACAAAAATGTGCAAAATCAAATTTTGTTATTTTCTGCGGGTATAGGGTAGAATTTTAAAGCTTTTCTCTTTAACGAGCAAGAATAAATTCATCACCGATTGCTCGCATTAATTCACCAACGGAAGAGCCAGATTTGTTCCGTTTTTGGCACATTTTTTGTTCCTCTCCACGGTTAAAGCGATTGTAATGAGGTAATAGACTAATAGCTGATTTTGAAGCTGCTCTACCTTAGCGTGGCGCAGAGGTCGCAAAAGTCAAAAAAAATCATACCCGAAACCGACCGTTTTTTTTTTTTCAAAATCTGAGTAACCGACGCCCGACCGAGTTGTGTCACGCTCCAAAATTGTTAACCGTTAACCGACCGTCGTTTACGAAAAAAAAAATCAACCGACCGTGCCCGCCCGTAACCTGAAAAGTACAAAATTAATCAATGTTCGACGGAATAAGCCAATAATTACGATTTGTCGCGTTCCTTAAGATTTACGAAATGAATAGTGTTACTACCGTGTCAGATTTGTGACGCTTTGTCACGTTCCCTAAGATTTGCGAAATGAATAGTGTACTACTGTGTCAGATTTGCGACGCTTTGTCGCGTTGCCTAAGATTCGCGAAATGAATATTGTACGACCGTGTCAGATTTGAGACGTTTTGTCGCGTTCTCTAAGATTTTCGAAATAAATAGCTTACTTCAGTACCGTGTCAGATTTGCGACGCTAATCGTGATGCCACGTACTTCCACGATACCAAAAGTACAAAGAACAATAATGTTGGAAAAAAAAAGTACAAAATTTTCATTTTTTTGGTTTTTTGTTTGACCGACCGTAATAACCGTTTTTTTTTTCCTGGTGAGTCAACCGACCGTAACCGCCCGACCCCCAAAATTTGGCAACCGAATCCGTTCCGGATCCGGCGCGGGGGCGGTCGGTTAACGGTCGGTCACGGTTTCGGTTGACCGTTTGCGACCCCTGGCGTGGCGTCTTCGAAACAGTACTCGATTTCAAAATCCTATTTTAGCGGTTTAAGGTGATTAAACCGTGCAGTGACAGTGCGACTCGCAAATTTTAATGCCTCACATTTGTACAAATCTGGTTCACTGAAATGTTTTCATAAAATCTTCCCTAGTACATCGACAAAGGCGGCATTAACCGCCAAATATACCGGGTTAGCCGCTGACAAGATACCGTAAATATTCCATATCCATTGTTATTGATCACCGACATTATGTGCTGGAAGGCGTCGCATTTTCAGCTCCAAAAGATACCCTCTCCCCCCCTCCCCCTCCCCTTCCCCCTCCCTCTCTCCCCCTGTTTCCCTCGGTCCTTCCAGTGCCACGTGGCCCCACCAGCATCCAGCAGGTCCAGACAAAGCGGCAGCTCTCGTCTGAACGCCTCCACTTTCCGGCGCTCCTCCTGCAAGGCTTCCAGACGGCCGGCCACTTTCTGCATGCGAGCGAACTGCCTGCCGGCCGGCCGGCAGCTCCGGGCACACTTACCGGCCGGCCGGAATCATGCCAGGAGCTTGACGGTTTCAGGTTTTCTATTCAGCGGTATGCGCAGGCAATATTTCTGCCGGCCAGCTGGCTGTCCTGGGTGGACTTACCGGCCGGCAGGAATCATGGAGGGAGGCTTCCTGGGTTGATTCTTAGACCTGGTTTTGCTTCATGGCTGGATATGGCCGAGGCGGGGATTGGGGAAAGTATGAGGCTAGGTTTTGCTGGAGCTTTTTTGAGGATAGGGTTTGTGTGTCTTTTTTAGGTTTTTGAGATTTCTGTATTGTTTGTGTTTGTTGAATGCTGCGCTTCTTGTTAGGTTTTATGCAGAAATGCGGAGGAATGGTTGAATGATTAGGGTTTGGATCGAGGATGGTCGCGTGGAAACAGGCCCATAGGTGGATGCAGCTGAAAACCAATCATCTCGGTTGGGAGAATGCTTTTCCGCACCAGCAGAAATAGTTGATTTCGCGCTACAGTACTGTAGTCTCATTCGGCAGAGACGAGATACGGCAGCCGACTCAAAGGACCTTCGAATTACCAAGGCATGGAATCAGGCGTTCAACATTTCAGTGCAGAGCTCCTTCCCTCCAGCCGACGTCCATTGAGGCGAGAGCAGGGAGTAGTCGTGACGAACGGAATCTGGATCTGGGCGTCGACGCTCTTTTTATAGTCACGCTTTCCTGCTCTCCAATGTCACGGACTCGTCCCGCTACGTAAGCTTTGCACGTGTGAACTAGCTGCAGTACTGGTCAGAGGACAATATTACATTCCTTGTGTCGGCGGATCTTTGGAGAATCTGCATTCGCCGCGGGGAATATTCCTCTGAAGGCGGGAGATTCAGTGCAAGTGCCACGGTGGATAAATAAGGTATACATCTGCTGCCACGTATGACTAGGATTGTGGTAACCCTACTTATGATCGAAGTACAGGCGAATGATTGAAAATTACAGGAAAAGTACAATTCCGAATAACGGTTATGTAGTTATGTACCCATATAATGTTTAATTTAAGGCAGTGGACCAATTTATAGATTTTATCAGTTATGCATTGGAACAAGGGGATAATGTTGTCAGACGAACGCCGAATGGAAAGCGAGCTCGCATCATGGAAAGAATTAGAAGAGTTGTTAAAAAAAAATTGCACTCTTTCTCGACTTCTCGGGCAAATTTTAAATTTCCACATTTTACGGGCAAGTTTTTATGGAGATTCTATCCAGATTCTCCCCAAGTTCATTGACTGATCCATGACCGTCCATCGAAGACACCCTTGCGCTTTAGGCGGTATTTGTTCCCAACGGCCAGTTCGTGTCAACCTACATCATATATCAAACGAATACGAAATGCATACGTACGACAGACGTCCGTTCGCAACAGTTTAAGAAAACCGGCACACTTCAGGCGGCAGGCAGTGAACAAAACATACATACATACATACATACGTGCAAAACAGCGCGGCAGCAATATGTGACGAGTTCGCAACTTTGGAACATAACTGCGTGCGGGAACGCACGGGCTACGAATTTTGGCGTGTAGGACCCCATCGCCTTTCAAACCTTAAAGAGATTGTAATGAGGTAATAGCTGATTTTTAAGCTGCTCTACCTTAGCGTGGCGTCTTCGAAACAGTACTCGATTTCAAAATCCTATTTTAGCGGTTTATGGTGATTAAACCGTGCAGTGACAGTGCGACACGCAAATTTTAATGCCACACATTTGTACAAATCTGGTTCACTGGAATGTTTTCATAAAATCATCCCTAGAACATCGACAAAGGCGGCATTAACCGCCATATATACCGGGTTAGCCGCTGACAAGATACCGTAAATATTCCATATCCATTGTTATTGATCACCGACATTATGTGCTGGAAGGCGTCGCATTTTCAGCTCCAAAAGATACGCTATTATGTACTGCTTTGCAACTTGACCAGCCGTACACCATCGAAGTGTCAGTTCTCGGCAGAAGGCAGACTCGTAAAATGGTCAGGACGCGTGTCCAATCTTCCTTTGCCTGTGGCACTTCGCGTGCTGCGGGCCAATTAGCACCTTTGCTGCTTTCTTTGTACTCCTTTGTGCGAAGCACTTTCGGCCGACAGCCGGAAATCGATTGGGTACGGTTCATCATTGTTCGGTTCGACACTGGTACAAGTTTTGTTTTTGGCGAAGAAGGATCACTCTATGTTGGTGCAAAGTTTGTAAACTTTACACTGTCAACCATAGTTCAAAAGTAGGTGAAAGTACACCCATACAATATGCCTATTGTACGCAAAAAATACAATATACCCTTAAGACCCATATTGTATTGGCCACAAAATGAAATAAAATAGTAACAGGGTTGAGTTGCACATCGTTCAATAGAGAATTAAACGTCATGTCTAAATTTTGAAAAACATTCAGACAAAAAAATATTTTTCTGTGATTTTTTAGGTATTTTTTATTTAAACCGTCAGATTTGGACGATCGGACGGTCGCTGATCAAAGCAGCGACTTAAGAAGGTCACATGAAAAGCCCATAACACAACTTATGATAGGACTATCGTCAGATTTGGACGATCGGACGGTCGCTGATAAAAGCAGCGACTTAAGAAGATCACATGAAAAGCCCATAACACAACTTACGATAAAGGCGCCGACAAAAGGCCTACAATTAAAAAGCCTACTTTTGAACTATAGTGTAAACTTATTTGTAGTAACTTTTCCTTGTTAAAAAAAGTGATTTCTTCAAGCAAAATATAATCAACTTCTAGCTTGTCTTTATTATCTGCATGCACGTTAAAGACATCCACTCCTTTTCCCTCATCTTTTACTATAATATTTATGGCTATCAAGATTTTATTTTTGTTTGCAACATATACTATGTAGCCTTGTTTGCGACCAAAGGTCTATAATTTGTATAGAGATATACTTTGTACCCTTTTGAATGATCATCATAACCTAAGAGGGACCCTAGTTTACCTTTTGGCTCCAACTCTTATTTCTACGGATTATTATATAGGACAAAGACTTGACTTCCAAAAACTATGAAGTGTTCTACATCCGACTTTTGTCCTGTCCACATCTCATAAGATGTTTTACCCTTAACTGCTTTATTTTCTTCCTTGCCGACCTACAACATTTATATCGACCGTGGCGTCCACAATGCTCGAGAAGTTTCATAACCTATGGGAGGTCATGGGTGTTTTTAGTGGACTCAATCGCACTCATATTATAATTAGCCCTTGCACCAAACAAAATATTTATGCCAATTGGCGCACTCGGTCTAGCGGGAGCTGAGGCGTTAGACATACGAGCAAAAGCTGACCCAAGGTGGTTTCTCTCAACAGGCAAGTTTAGGCTGAAAAATATGTAACTCTAGCTAAAAGAGGTCCTTGAAATTATACAGCAATATAATTTCAAACAGACCAATAAAACCACAATAAAATTAAAGACAACAACACACAAATAGTTAGCTTAATTTGCAATCAGTGCTCTCATATCCCAAACTCTACAAAATGTACATTCTGTCTCCTTTTCGAATTCTTACTTGATGTAAATGCTATCATCTGCTTAAAAATTACAAAGTATCTTAAAACATATGTACTCGATGAATAAAGAAAGCATTCCTAAAAAATAGAAGTGTTAGACCTTGAATGATCCTGTCATGATTTCTCTACCCCGATAATCCGAAAGACGCGTTGGGGATCGCCCGTATCATTTTATTATAACAACATTGTAATAATGTACTTCAAAACCCACACTAAATTTGTTCAGTTTTTAACAATCTAATACAAAAACATATTCTCAGTCTTAAACTTCCCCCTCTCAAGTTAAGTCTTATCAAAAGCTTATTTCCAATAAACATTTTTCGGTCGGAAAAAATAATCTTTTATTGTTTGCTTTGTAGTACAACAAACATTAAAAATCGGTTTGCTATGTCGAGCCCACACAGTGTATGTCTTGATTTTTTCCATTGGCTTGAGTGTTAGTCAATTCCAAAGCATATAGTAGCCCTTTATACACGCTTTCTTCTTTCCATACGTACTTTGTCGTGCTTTATGTTCCCAGTTCACCCGCGAACGATCCAAAATTTCAAATTTTCCCTATGGGCCTCATTTTTATCTGCACCTTATTCTCACATAATGTCACCGGCCTCTCTTTCACACCGATCCCCAAATTTGTGCACCTTCCCTATAATAAGGTTGAACTCCCCCAATTGACAAGGGAATTTTCAATGACCTGAGTATGAGTGAGGCCAAGCGGATGTGGATATTACAAAACATGTCAAATAAAAACTATTGTTGTTGACACGGTATTCCATTGCATATGAAAATTGAAAAAAAAAAACAATTTTTGTGTCTATGGCTTAAAAAAAAAACCGTCATAGAAAAAAACTACTTCAATTAAACCAAGAAACGATTGCGATCTAAAAAAGAAACAATAAAAAAACGCACAGAAAGACAAAATTAGTGACATTCTGTGGGCTCCATAGCCTCTCACATAATGCAAAACTACTTCTCACCTTTTGGATACACCCTATAGCCCAATGGATTCCAGACTTGTACTGCCACCTTAGGCAAAGACAGTAACCAACCTCACACTTGTAAGGACAGTAATCCTCTGAGTTGGATGCAATGAGTCCGATGCAAAAAAAATCATTAAGAAAGCTCAATGGAACGGTCAGTTATGGTTGTTCAAAGACAACTTTTTTTTACAAATGATCACTAAGAGAGAGGGTACTAAAAAACTATGTAAGTTCCTCAAATCCCTCTCACAACCGCCACTTACTAAACCCACTACCAATTAAAAAACTGTGAAATACATGTATGTAAAAAAATACACTGCGCCGAAAGCGCCATGTTTTTACAGCGTTGTACAACACCACTCTCCGCTTACCACTTAGCGTATCCGACGCCATGGATCTGTCCGCTTCTCCCTCGGCAACCTCTAGGATGTCGACATGTGTCAATCCATGGTGCTTTTGGCGAAATCAGCCAAAATATCCATTCCGCGTAGTCGGTGTCAATATCAGTCGTTCGATCAAATGTGCGAAGTCAATCTCGGCCGTTTAAGCCTACCACGCACAAAATGTTTTGTGCGTTCGTACGTGCATCCTGTTCCATGGTGATATTTGTAGTTTTATTCTGTTAAATGACTTTATTTTAGATTTACTTTTATTACGTTATCAAACCCCATGTATGCAACGATAACATCTACATCGACTGTTTACGGACTAGGGTTAGAGTCGCTAGTATGGATTCGTAGGACAGATGATTAAATCCCGGTTAGTCTAGCCTTTTTGGTAAAGGCTACCTCACCCACCTCTCAGCCACTCTCTGTGGTGTCTAAGGAGAGATGTTAGCCATGGTCTGATCTCCCTTCCTTTTTTGTTCCTAGAAAAATAACCTCAAAATTCAAAGTAGGATAAAAATTACAAACAACTTTTTTGAATGCTCCACTTAACTTTTAGCCACTTTAGATCTCTAACCCGCATTTTTTTTTGCAATTAATTAATTTTGGAGATGGGACAGATTTCGTCATCATATCGACAATCATCTGCCCATTTGGTTAATACACAAGTTCAACAATTTGTTTTCTACCTTATTCATCACAAAGCTCAATCTAATATTCGTATGTTTTTTTTTAAAGTGGTGTTTTGGATTGATACCAATTGCAATTGCAACATAATTATCACAAAAAACATTATAAATTCCACTATTTACAAATCCTAACTCTTACAACAAGGATTTCACCCACATTAATTCCTTTACAGCCGCAGAAGAAGCCATATACTCAGCCTCTATTGTGGACTCAACTACCATTTTTTGTTGCTTACTGCTCCAACAACAAGCACCGGATTCAATTTGAAAAACATACCCAAATTTACATATTCTTTCAGGCACATCCTGATGACTGGCATCATTGTAATTGGTGATGTTAATATCATCCCCACCCAAATGCAACCAGAAGTCCCGGGTCCCCACAAGATATCTCATCAATCTCTTAGTTATCATGTAGTCACTGTTTTTAGGAGTTTTAGACTTCTACTAAATACTCCAACTGCAGCTGCTATATCGGGTCTAGTAGAGTTCATAAAATAAATCAAATGTCGACAATTTGTGTATAAATAACACTTTCCATAAACTTATTTTCTTTTGATCCCATCTGGTTATCCCATATCATTACTCCTCCCTCTGCATTTCCCTCATTGACTTTCTTTAACTCTATTGGAGCTGTACATAAATTTGCATTGCCCATTTGAAAATTTTCAAGCATATTCCCTATCGCCTTTTTCAATGTTAACGTGATTATCTTTCCCCCTTGTCCTTCTCCACCTAGATTCATAGAATGTACTTTGCTTCTCGTAGATCTTTCATATCAAACCGGATCCTTAAATCCCTTTTTATATGATTTAACTTCTTTAGTGACTTGCTCAAAACAACAAGATCATCTACATAAATTGCAATAAAAAAAATCCCATTTTCATCTTCAAAAAGGTAAATTGAATGATCTCGACTAATTTGGATGATCTGGACTAATTTGGATGATCCCAAATTTGTTAGGAACTCATGAAGCTTAATATTCCACTTTCGTGGGGCTTATTTAAGTCCATATAAAGACTTGATCAGCCTGCAAAATTTCCTCTCCTCTCCTTTTCTCTAAAAATCGCTCTGGGTGTTTCATAAATATTTCCTCTAAAACATCATTATAAAGACGCTAACAACCATAACTAACAGACATAACTAATCGATCTGTTTAGCTTTCTCAATGATTCTTTTTGTTTTAGACTCGGGGGAGTCTTCTCCTCACAGGGGTGAGGTTGGTCAGAGTCATTACCTACCTTAGTGGTATTACTAGTCTAAAATTAATTGGGTTGTTGGTTGTATCTAGGGTTGGTCAGAGTCATTGCCTACCTAAGTGGTAGTACTAGTCTATAATCTATTGGGTTGTTGGTTGTATCCAGTACGGATGGAGGAGTTGTGCATTCTATGGGAGGCTATAAAATGTTCCCTTAAAATCCTATAATCCCCTTAATAACCCTATAAAGTAAAAAACAGTACGGACACCGCACACAAACCTATGAAAAATGTACAGGTAAAAAGTAGGGTACTCATTTTACTAACGTTTCAAAATCGTTCGATGCTCTGTGTACATAGTATTTTATAGTTTACTCCTTGCGTAATATCCGCATTGGGCATCTATTATTGTATACATTGCACACAAAGTTACAAGAGGCGTACATCGCATTGTCGAACAGTACAATTGTTGGTGTTCTTACAATAGTAGTTTAGTTCATACGGATATCGACTCTTTTACGATTTTTACGTAGTATTTGTTAAATTTATTATTTTTGCAAATTTCATATAGTTTTCGTTGTTGGATGTTCGAAAAATGTACGCATATTGCCTAGTTAACCCTAAAAAACCCTAAATCGTATAAAAAATATACGGAAATGTATGAAATTATAAAAAAAATGTAACCTAATAACCCAAAAAGCAAGAAAAATATAAGTCAATTGCATTGGAATATACGAGATTGTACAGAATGAACGAGAATTCACCTTAAAAACCCTAAAATATCCCTTAATCAAACTTAAAAAACACAAAATTACGCGGGCATTGTGAACTCTGAGACCTCCATAAGTCCTTAGAGTGGACAGCTTCGAATAAGCCTCTAGGATAACCCTGACCCCTTTGTGTTTCAGCAAAAATAACTGTCACCCTGGCAGACAAAAACTCTGACCAACTTCACCCCTGTGAAGACAAGACTCCCCTGAGTCGATAGCAAAAAGAATCTCTGAATTTGCTCCCCTGAGCAGTAAGTTATGGAGGGTCAAAGTTGACCTTTTGTACAGAAGCTCTCTGGGAGAGAGGGTCCTATCTTCTAATTTTTTCTAAGTCTTATCTCTCTCACAGACTCTATCTACTGATGTACAGAGCCAATCAGATCACAGTTCTGTACACAAAAGTCCAACTGTCGGTGTACTTTATGTACGGACATTGTGCGACATGGCCTAAATGTCGACACATGTCATATCCGGTTTCGGTGCCGTAATCTCCGGAGATACCACCATCCAATGTAATTTCGCCACGTGACATCCGACGTGGCGATGACCACAAACCGCCGAAATCTTCTTCCGCGATCTCGGCGCTAATTCCGGTCGTCCGATTAAATTCACATTTAATCGTAGCCGTAATAAATACATGCGCGGTATTTGTTTCGCTAAAGAAATAAAATCGTGGTATTGATTTCTTATCCGTACCGTAATCGGTACTTTTACATTACCTCATCTATGTATCACGTAAACAATTACCGTTAAATGAATTATCCTACGTGGAAATGTTTAATTAAATATCAAACCATATAGTACGTAACACTAGGTCTAGGCTTAACGGCTAAGGCTACCGGCTACCAGCTGTCTGCCGGCCGGCAAGTACCAGGATCAAATCCTATGGCCGGCACATACCCTTTAGTAAAAAACCCCTAACTAATGTATATTTCCCGTAAACCTCTGGATAGCCTAGGTAGCCATGGCTCTAGCTCCTTCTCCAATTTCTCAGGGACTGCGACAAGTTTGAGAGTTGGAGAAAGAAGTTAGAGGTAGACTGCCTCAGCTTCTTTCTATACTTCTATTTAGGCCTAGAAAATACTTAAAATGGAGCATTAATTTCTACACATTGTATATAAATGTACAAATTATTTGAGGTTGTGGAAGTGAAATACTTTGGAATGTACAAGAATGTTAACAAAAACCCTAAAATTATAACCGTCAAAAGAACGAAAATATACGGACGTTGTACATAAATGTACGAAAAGTAGACGGTAGTTGTAGTAAAATACAAGAAAATGTACGAGTGTATACCTTCCAAACCCTTGAACCCTCCTTAAATAACCTTAAAAGTATTGATGTACAGAGAAGTACGGATACAAAATGGAATATGCGTTTATTTAATATTTCAAAATCGTTCGATGCGAAATGTATGTAGTATTTGTGCGTCTATTCTGTGCATAATATGCGAATTGAACAACTATGGTTGGTACGCATCTTCTATACACGAGTTCTATATAGACAAATTATTAAATTTGCTGGTTTTTCATCGGTTTGGATGATTAGAATTCTTGACGCTTGTCGAACATCCACATTTTTTTTATAATCATAACAGCCTATTGGACCATGCACGTTTAGGTTGAGATTTAAAGAACATTACTTAGATGTTTCATACAATGTTGAGATTACATATGTTGTATATTTATAATGTGTTTGAGTTTGTTAAATTTCCTGAAAGCAATAAGCAGTTTTATGAGAAAAAAAAAAACCGTGATATCCTCGTCTAACCATGTAAACTAAATCAGAGCATTTTCCCATGTGATAAAGTATGGGTTTTTTCTTGTGTTTTTCCTCAAAAACTTAGCCCGCAACGAGAAAACTTCCAGCAGTACCAAAAAAATGAAATTACCACAATACAATTTGCGTCTCTTTAAATGTACTGCAGTTTGTTGCTTAGCGCGTTTCGACCCACTTTTGAGTCTTTCCAGCTCATCTTCAAACTTCTACAAAAATCACATCGAGAGGTGATTTTAACTAAAGTTTCAAAATGTGAACGAATAGGTAGACGTTGTCGCACGCGTCAGAGATTATTGAAACTTTCTCTGCAGTACTCGAAGAACTGAAAAAAATGTTGAAAAATGTATTTTATCTTCTATCTTTTTGTCACTCGATGGTTTTATAAAGGTCCTCATACTTCTCATAGTCAGTGAGGAGTGGCAAACATTCATGGTTGCCTTAGGCAGACAAAGAGACATGCTAAAAGAGCAAGAGGCACAGCCCCTTGCAAAAGTTAGGCAGCCAGTCTAACATTTGATCTTAGCTCTTACAAGATGATCGTCGTACTGCGTAACTATCAATATATCTGCTAGGTTGATGAAGCGTTACCTACTTGGGGTGTGACTTCTATATAAAAATATGTTGCCAGACATATTTCATTTAACGGATTATGGAAGGCCATGAACACAGAACCTATCTTGACGCACGAAACAAACAGGACGCAAGGAATGTACGAAACAACATTTAATGTGAACGGACAAAATGAAATGTCGTCGCCAATCAGACAACTCACAATGGAGCCGAAGCACCGGAGTGGTCGTTTGGCGGTTTATGGAGGAGACATCACTAGATAACATGTGGCAGCATACTAGTGGACACCGAATATTGCGCAGGGAGGAACCATGGCTCACGAAGTGACAAAAGTCACCGAGACGGCCATGCCGTACCATGGCAGTACTAGAAGTACAACGACATCTGTACCTTCTTGTACCTTCTTGTAGTGTACAGTCTTTAGTTTGGATAGGTACTTCAGTAGTATGGGGTTCAAAGAGGGATTTTAGACTTAGACAATTTTGGAGGCGCCTCTCTTCTAGAGTGCTTTTGTATTTATAGGTGTAAAAGAGGCAACAATACACCACAACACGTCACAGTGCATAGCGGAAAACACCAAGGATCTTCCCGTAGCAACAACAGGAGCACACAGAACTCACACACAAGGTTGCGCTTTATTACTTGAAAGAGAGTACAAGGTTACGCTAGCTGTGTAGGTCTACTTGAGGTGTCATTCACTAGGTCTTACTCGACTATTTAAACTAACTAACTGCTAGTCAACCTAGTACTATACAGCTGTACACGTGGACCTTCACGGTCAACCGAGATCTATCCAAAACTTCCTTCTAGAACTATACAGCTCAATCTACATTCTGCGGCGTTGCTATGCTGCGCTGCTACGCTGCTGCGCTACTAAGTTGCTACGCCGCTAAGTTGCTATGTTGCTATGCTGCGCTGGTCTGGAATCGCAGCTGCGCTGCTCTGGAATCGCAACTGCGCTGCTCTGAAATCGCAACTATAGCAGCCTAGCCCTAGCCACTAAGTACCCAATTCTGTAACCCTGTTACAATAGGCCATCTTTGGCCAAACATAACTTACTACTCAAGGGAGCAAATTCATATATTCTTTTTGCGTCTCACTCAGGGGAGTCGGGCCTTCACAAGGGTGAAGTGGGTCAGCGCACTTGCTTGACCGTGTGTCTTTTATTTGGGGTAAAAGTCAAATTGGCAAATTCTATCATAAAAGTTTGATACAAGCTGGATACTCTGGGGGCCAATGGAGGTCACAGTTACAAAAAAAAAACTCGCTTTTTGTTTCCTGCATGTACGTACCTTTTCCCGTATAGGGGCCGTGGAGGGGTCTTGAGCGACGAATGCCATTTGTAAAAGCAAAGTCCGCGAAGGTGCCTCTTTCTCTCTCGCTCTCCCAGTATATGAAATTTTGTGGTCTCCATTAACCCACAAAATGAGCAGCCTATATAAAGCCTTTAGGATAATATTTGACCCTTTCACTTTCCCACTAAATAAATGCAGCCCAGGCACGCAAATATTCTGACCACCCTCAACCCTACAAGGATAATACTCTCGTGAGTCAAACACAAAATGAATCACTGAATCTGCTCCTCTGAGCAGTAAGTTATGGCTGGCCAAAGATGGCCTATAAATACAAAAGGTCACTAGGAGAGAGGCGCCTCAAACACGCTGAGTCCCTTAAGTCATGCTCACAACTACTTACTACTGTACCCTCGACTAATGAAAAGGGTGTAAAATACAAGAAGGTACAGTGGCCGATTGTACTTCTTGTATGGCCATTATACAGCATGGCTTTTTGGTTGACACTTGCGAACATGGGAGCCATAATTCCTCCTCCCATCCTTTCTGGCGTCCAATGATGTGGCGACACGTGGCACAATGCGTCGCTATGTTCGAAAGCCGCCAAAGATTCATTCGGGTTTGGCGGGGGCGATGACGTCCGTCCGATCATGTATTTTACACAGTTAGATTCGCATCTGCGAGCGCCGGTTGACTATAGATGTCGTTTCGTCAATTTTGGTCTGTTTTAATGAAAGTGAAGTTTGCGTAACACTTTAAATAAATAGCAAAATGAACACTTGTATCATTTCATGAACGCCATAATGGTTAAGGTCTACGTCTATGTAATACTTTGCATAACTAGGTTCAAATCTGGTTTACTGCAACATTTTGGCAATCTATCAATTGCCTATTTCTTTTTGACTATCGAGGCAGCCATGTTGACTCTCTCTCTCTTCACTCTAGAGTCTAATTTAAGAAGTGAATATTAATTACTTATTTTCAACACTCCCTTTCATTCTTAGTCAATTTTTAATTTAAGTCCACAACTTTCTCTGCATAATTTTAACTTAGGAGAAGGTACCGGTTTTGTCATCATGTCTGCAATCAACTCTTTATCACTTTTATAAACCAGTTTAATTATTTTATTCTAAACCTTCTCATTGACAAAGCTTAGTCTTATATTCATACGATTAGCTTTCAAATGGTGTTTTGGATTAGCTGCGATAGAGATAGCAACTTGATTAACACAAAAGACATTTTGAGTCCCAGATTTCATGAACCTAAGTTATTCGAGTAAAGATTTTACCCACATTATTTTTTTAGTGGCATCACATGAAGCCATGTATTCAACCTCCATATTGGAATGAGCAGCTACTTTCTGCTGTTTGCTACTCCAACAACATGCACTAGATCCAATCTGCAACACATATCTAGTTGTACCTTGTCTCAAGGCACATCCCCATAACTGGCATCACTCCAAGTGGTGATGTTTGTGTGCTCCCCTTCCAAATGCAACCATAATTCCCTTGTTCCCACCAAATATCTCATCAGTCTTTTGGCTACTTCCGAGTCTTTTTTCCTAGGTTCATTTAGACTTCTACTGAGAACGCCTACAGCCGCAACTATATCTGGAAGTGTACAATTCATAAAGTAAATTAAACTGCCTACAATTTGCCTATATGGAATTCATTCCATAAACCTCTTTTCTTTCTCATCCATCTTATCATTCAAAATAAATATCCCTCCCATTCACTCCTCTCCAATACTTTCTTTAGATCTATGGGAGTGGTACACCCATTTGCTTTCTTCATCTGAAACTTTTCTAGCATATTACCAATAGCTTCTTTGTGAGTGAGTCTTATAATTATATTCCCTCTATCCCTCTCCATTTGAATCCCCAAAATGTATTTTGCTTCACCGAGATCTTTCATGTCAAACCGACTTCTCAAATCCTGTTTGAGTTTGTTAATTGTATCTAAGGACTTGCTTAAGTCTAATAAATCATAAACACAAATAGCAATAAATATCACTCTATTTTCATCCTCAAATATATATATGGAGTTATCCGAGCTTATTATAAAGTATCCCAAACATGTCAGAAATTCGTCCTATTTAATGTGTCATTGTCGCGAGGCTTGCTTAAGGCCATAAAATGATTTTATCAGTTTGCACACCTTGCTTTCTTCTCCACTTTCCGCGAATCCTTGCGATTGCCTCATGTAGATTTTTTCTTCCTACTCTCCGTGTAAGAATGCGGTCTTAATATCCATTTGGTGTATTTCCATAACCTATGTTGCGGCTAAACTTAAGAGGATTCTGACAAAAGGGAATCTGACTACGGGTGGAAAGGTTTCTTCATACTCTATTCATTTTTTTTGAGTATAACCTTTAACAACCAACGTAGCCTTATATCTTTTAGTGGTATTACTCCCATGTATTGGCTTCCATGATAAAGGCCATTTGTTCATTGATGGAGTGATCACCGGCTGCTTTCTAGGGTATTTATGGCCTCTGACTATGTCTAACGTTTTTCTGGGTGAGACGGAAAGCATACGACAGATGTACTGAATTATATGAAAATGTACAGAAATGTACCAATCACGGAAAATCTAAAAAAGGTGTACTAAACCCTAAAACCCCCTGCTTAAATAACCTTAAAATGCATTGAATTGTACGATAATGTACGAAAAGCGTGCCAGTAGAAAATCTTTAAATAATATGAGAATGTACGAAAAATTTACGGAAATGTACAGAAAATCCCGGAAAATCTAAGACAGTTGTACTGCAATATAAGGAAACATACGAAAATGTACCCTAACTGCCCTAAAATCCTGCTTAAATAACCCTAAAATGCAAGAAAATGTACGAGAATGTACGAAAAAATGTTCGGGTACACATTTTAAGGTACGAATTTTATTAACTTTTCAAAATTGTTGATGCGCACTATACGTAGTATTCGGTAGGTTACTCTGTTTGTTTTATGCGCATGGGACATCTATATTTAACTTGTTATAAATTGTTTGTTTTTTACATAAGTTTTTCACTTGTTTTATTCGAGAGATCGACTCACAAAAAAAATATATAAATAAATATATACACGAATGTACCAGAAAACCCGTACTATATCGTTTGTAATCCGTATTGTACCATTCTAAACTCGTACCGTGATTTTTGTTCCAGAGAAAATACGGTTAAAATCAGAAAACGATTGACCAATAGAGAAGACGTTGAAACGGTTTCTTAACGCACGTTCTATGTTCAAAAGCTAAAACCAGCAAACGGCGCAAAAGTGTACATATCCGTACGGCTACCTTTGGTGGTGTCCACCTACCGTTCGGGGTGTCCACCAAGTCCTTTTCGTCACAGCGGCTTTGCGCTGGCCCTTTTTCAAGTTTCCACGACCGTGCGGCTCTTTCCATGGTCGTCCCACAGTTCGGCGTTGTCCCTCAGTTCGCAGTTCGCGTTCGACGTTCGTAGTTGCAGTGTGACAGGATCCCCTCCAGGTGGTGGGCCTGCCCGGCGCGTCGCAGTCCGTACAGCTGGGCTCTGGCGGCATGGAGAGCGGCGAGAGAGGCGAGCTGCGGGTCGTGCTGCGCCTGCCTAAGCGCGCGCGTACGGAGAAGCCTGCCAGGGCGCGCTCGGACCTGAATCCTGAACCCTCGCCGCCGCCGCCAGCAGCTCGCGTGAGGAAGAGAACACCGAGCAAAGCACAGCCGCTGGAGACATCTCCGCCGCCGAAACGGAAGAAGAGGAAGGAAGGGAGGGAGGAGAGGGAGGAGAGGGAGGAGCGGGAGAGGCTGAGGAAGGAGGCGGACGCGGAGGAGGAGGAGGAGAGGCAGTGGGAGGAAAGGGAGGAGGTGTTGAGGGAGAGGGAGCGGGAGAAGAAAGAATTGGAGAGAGTGAGAGAGAGGCAGAGGGAAAGGGAGAGGGAAAAGGAGAAGGAGAAAGAAAGAGAAAGAGATGTGGAGTGGGAGAGGGAAAAAGAGAGAGAGCGCGAGAGGGAGAAGGAAAAGGACAGGGATAGGGAAAATGAAAAACAGAAGAAAGAGAAATACAGCGAGAGAGAAAGGGATAAGAAGAAAAAGGAAAGGTCTTCTAGTCGTTCCAAAGGTTACCATGACAGTGGGGAGGGAGATGACGTCTCCCCCTTCCTTTCAGAGGAAGATGCTTCTTTCCTGGAAGCGAGAGATCCAGACAGACTACCAACAGAACAGGTTACCGGAAAAAGGTTTCGTAAGGTGAGACCAAAATGAAAGAGATTGTCAGGAAATGGAAAAGCTGGAAGTCAACGGTTGCTATACAAATGGTTCAGAGTAAATGACCTAAAAACCAGGGCTGTTTTTGGAAGACAGTTCTGTGTCTAGATTAAAACAAATTAATTACTGAAATAAATTTTGGTAAATCCTTGGCGTCCAGGTCATCGGAGCCAGTTAGGACAGCACACTTTCATTTGGAGTAGAATTTTAGAAAATCATTTTTGGGGGAGGAAATGCATACGTCAGAGTTATTTGGGGTTTGTTCCTTGTCACGTTATTGTTCACGGACATGTTTTCATTTCTGTTTTTTTTTTTTTTTGTATTTTTTTTTTTTTTGATCCCTAAATATGTTTGTTGCGTAATTGCATCGTGAATGGCTACTAGTGTTAGTGTTACACCTTACTTCGGTGCCGTTGTCTTTTGCCCCTGATTGTACAATATTTTATAATACTAACTGTTTTTTTCTTAAAATATACCCCGCATAATTTTCTTAACGCTATAGCAATTTACGGTGTATTGTTGCTAGAAATCTTGCTGATTAGGTCATTGTTTTGGCTGTTTTTCGGTAAACCAGCCAAAACTTGCAGATGATGGGGTATCAAACACTTCTCCATCATCCAAAGTCACAAAAAAGAAGGGAAAGAAAGGAAAGCCAGGACGTAAGCCTTTTGCAACTATTCCAGGTACACTGTTTCTGAAAAGGCGGTTTGAATTGTTTATAAAAATCAAGTTCACATTAAGCCAAGTATATTACTTTTCACCCAGTTTTAGAGTTCTACCATGGACCTCTTGCATTTTTAAGTGGACGGAGGCTGGAAGGAGTGAAAAATAAACTTGTCTGATATTCATGCTGATGGTGGTTCATTATGGAGATATCATTGAGACGTTTGATGCAATGCATTATTTGCCGTTCTATGTTTCACGTTGTGTTGAAGTTCAAATGTGGAAAAACAGGGTGGTCCTGAAAACAGGGTGGCCCTGAGTGTAGTGCCCCTCCAGATATTATTAGGGTTTTGTAAGTTTTTTTAGATTTTTTAGGGCTCCTTAGGCTTTTTAGGCTTTTTAAGGTTTCCTGACCTCAGTATTGCTGTGGGAGTTCCACCTATGTTGTTTGATAAATTCATACTGTTCAGAAAATCATGAATTTTAGGCCAAATGATCTAAGAGAACACCTATGATCTACTCCAATTCATACGAGTGTTGAGAGAAGACATGGTAAGCTTTTGAGGTTGTTTTGCACCTATTTGTAGATGGAATTATGTCATTGCAGGCTGTCAAATTATACACATCTCATTTGACTGGCTGGCAGTTGTGTTCTAGAGCTGCAATTTGATATTTTTTTTCGTATTTGGGATGAGCTAAACAAATTGAAGGGTTTCCATAAACATTGTTTTGTACCCACTATATGGAAATCAAACTATGTTTTTTGTTTGCCGTTTAAGGTGTTTTCCATTTGTTTAAGTTGTGCCATATGAAGACCTGTTGCACGAGGTCTTGGTGAGTTTCTTTGGTTTGTACCCTTGCCAGTATTCTTGACCTTCCGTCGATATGGTGTGGTGGATTTGGATTAATGTAATTATGCATGTAGAATAAGTGTTGTCATCTTCTTATGAAATAAACATATTTTTTTATTTTAGTTTGTTTGTGAACGTCTACTTCTTGCTGGAAGTTGCTCCCAAGGAATTGTATTGCCATGGGTATTACAATTCCTTTTCACTTTCTTTCCACCCCCTGTGAAGGGAACATCTTGAGTTTGGCAGAATTTTTCAACAAATCAATGAGAAGATGACACAATTAAACCCTTCAAACGTACACCGTTAATTGTTATTAGCGTCAAGGAATTATTAACCTGGGGTTTAGATGAGTATTATTATTTATATTTCAGTTTCGAATGACAGTGGCTGGATTCGAACCGTTTAAAGAATTAGCGTTAAGAAAAATACAATTACTTTCATTGACATTATTTTAGTTCAGGGGGTAAAATTAGGAGCACTGATATAGCTGCAACCATCCATCTTCGTATGTCATTATAAAACCCGAATCAATACCGTGAATTTGTCCACACCAAAATCTTCCAAGGCAAATTTGTACAAAATTGGTATTTTTCTGATCAACTACCCTCAAATAAATTTAATATTTCCAGTCTCATTTTGAAAGTGATGCATAAAGTTCAAAAATCACAACCCTATAATAATAACTCGAGCATAAAGATATTGCTTCACTGCTTTGCAGTGTTTTTCCGCATTCTTCCCTTTTCCAAAATGGCATTCCTACAGGATTTCCGAAGGCTATGGATGGAAGAACAAGGGTTTGGGCAGGGGGTAGGCAAGCTGAATGGTTGTGAGAGAAGAGGCGCCAATCACGAATTGCTGGAAGCTGGCATGGCGTATTTATGGTTATGCAGGTCATGGATAGTGTTGTCTGTTTCTTTTTCCGGATCATTCACACTAGATAGCTGTTACCATCAAGTTCTTGGTGAAATAACAGCTAATTGAAAAAGTGCAGTTCAACCGGTAATGCAATGCATTGTCGATGTTTTAATTGTGGAAACATAGTTTCCCTATTTCATTTCCTTTCGTGGAAAATGAAATGAATGTTCAATCTTTGGTTCAAAATCATGGTTTTATGTTACTATGCTTAGTTGAAACCGTGTTAAGCATCATCCAACAAAATATATATGTTAATGCATATGTGAAACTGAAGGCAGGTTACTGTATATTCTGCTCTTGGTCATACACTTGATTATGCCTGGATCTTTGAAGTAACGGCGTTTTTTTGTGGGAGTAAGGTTTGAGATATATGGGAAACTGGAGGCAATTTACCATTATTTTTTGTGTATTTCTTACCTGTTTTGTAGGCAATGGCAACTTGGGGAATTCATCGAAGAAGGATTATCATCGAGGCTTACCAGCTAAAGTACTAGAAGCTATCCTCGACAAGTTGCAAAAGTGAGTTCCATACATCACAGCAAGGCTTGTGATCCCTTTGTAAATCCTCATTGCGGTAGTAAAACTAAGAATGTTTTTTGCTGCGAAGATAGTTTACTCCATGAATGAAGTTGTTATGAAGTTTTACTTGTAGCAATTTTAAAGGTAGGGCTAAATGCAATACCCACTCAATCTCCAAGATTTTTGAGATGCCTTAAGAGTTGTCTTGTGTGGTTAGACACATCTCGAAACTGTTAAGGGTGTTGCATCAAAACATGGATTAGTCAAACTGTACATTTGTAGAGTGTTAGTGAAACTGTACGGCGATGGAGTATTTGGTGCTACATCAGTCTCCATGACTAAGCCAGACAGGTCAATTGCTGGGGACGGGCTTAGTTTTATGTTTACGAAGAAGATGTCTAGTCCTCTTGTAGTTTCTTGTTTTTGAGGAGGAATAATGCTTTGACCTGTAATGTGTTTTTAGGTTTCTTTAGGGATTGTAGGAATTTTTAGATTTAAAGCTGGATTTTGTGAGCTTTGGAGTGTTGTGGGAAATGTGATGTGTGGCATTGCCGACAAGGTTTTAGGGCTGGTTTATGTGAAGGTTTCACTATTGGTCTACGAGAAATAAATATCAATATCTAACGGTTATATATTTTGTGATGACCCTGCACCTGTCAATGAAATGGGCAACTAAGGCTGCAATGTGACGGCCAGAATTCATGAGAGAAGTTGAAGTTTTATTGTCAGCAGGCATTCATGCACGTATCAGGGGCTTTTTTCAATATTTATCTAGCCATAATGCTGGCAAGTCTGGATTGAAGTGAAACTGAGAGTAGAACACACCTAATGCATCTTCCGTATTGCAATGTGACATTGAAAGATGCCAAGGCCAAATTGTATTTCTGGTTATATGTCTGTGTTTACCGGCTTGGGAACCCCATTCGTCAACAACTTAAAGCATTGATAGTATGTATAATTTTTATTGAAGTTCACTGTTCACAAATCCCCTTTCTGTATCTTGTACTTCACTACTTGAACTACAGGGTTATGGCTTTTGGAACGGTTTTGAGTCTGGCAGCCATAGTTTCTTAACGAGTAGAAACATGCTTGTTAAGCCCAATCTATTTTTCTATGTGTCGGGCTTGTTCTCATGCAATCAATTATATGTTCTCTCTGATGTAGCTGTCTTAACCAGTGTTATTATTGTTATATTCTCTTTGCTCTGCAGGAAAGACACATATGGAGTTTTTGCAGAACCAGTCGATGCCTCTGTGGTGAGCTGCCGCTGCCAGGATGCAGGCCTGCACCTTGACACTGCCCGACTATAGTGATATTTGTATTTTTTTTTTCTTGCTGTTTTAGTTGAGTAACTTCTTTTTCACTAGTAGTTCTATGTTCAATATGTTTTACCGTGACGAACAGGGTCTTCATTGTAGTGACATTTTATACTTTCTTTTTCTTGTTGTTTTAGTTTGAGTAATTTGTTGTTCAGGAGTAGTTTTGTGTTCGATATGTCTTATCGTGACGAGCAGGGTCTTTAGGTTTGATGGCATTTCTTTAGGTTTGTGAAATGACAAGAAGAATTGTTCCCAGCTGTTTTTTTAATTTAAAAGAATTGTGTGTGACAACGCTGATGTTGGGGTTGACAGATAACGGATTATTATGATGTGATCAAAAGACCTATGGACTTTGGCACAATGAGGAAGAGAATAGCTAATGGGGAGTATACAAACTTGGATGACTTCCAGGTGAGAGACAGAGCCGGCTTGTTACCCTTGAGCCACCGTTCACTGTGTATGATGTCTCAAACGCCTCTGCTGCGAGGCATGCCTAGGTTTACTTGCAGTTTTACAAGTATTCAAAATTCTAAGACTACATTTTTTCTTCCATACGACGCAGGAGCACGTACTTCTGATTTGCAGTAACGCAATGTTATATAACCAAGCGAACACTATATATCACAAGCAGGCTCGTGCCATGAAGGAGATGCTGCCTCGTCTTCTGCAAGTGGCCAAGGAGCAGGCAGAGGGGCCAATGGCAGGACAGTTGGCGCTGGATGGGGAACCGCAGCGCAAGATGATGATTGGAGGGGCTGGTAAGATACCTCAGCAACACGCTTAACCATTTCTTGAAAAGTACAATTCATAGTCTTGGGAAAAAGTTCCAATTTGGAACAAATTGTTCAATTGACCTCAAATTCGGTTTGTCCAAGATAAATCTTTTTGTACAGCAGTTTCGGAACCTGCATCTCACTCTATCGTCGTGCTCCGACCAGAATTGCTTGGGTGGTTTTGATGGCTGAAACCCACGGCTTCGGTTGAGCTCTGAATTCTTTGCATCCTTGCAGATGGGAAATCAGGACAAGCTGAACAAGCGAATGACGAAGTGGATGAGAATAGAGATTTGGAGGAAGGTAGCAACGTCCAAGCAGGAGAAGAGAGGGGAAAGGGAGGGGGGCAGTGGCAAGAGAATATATCGAAGGAAGCTGTGGAGGGGCGTGTTGCAGTAGGCAAAGGGAAATTTAATTCCTTATCAGGTGGCCTCAATGGTCGTGTTCCTAAAAGATTAGGAGGAAAGGGAAAAACAGGTTTTCGGAGTGGGGGTGGAAGGATAAAAGCGGGAGGAGGCAGTAAAGCATGGATGGCGAAAAGTGGGAATGATGGGTTAGGATTCATGGAGGATGAGGGGACGGGAGGAAGGAGAGGAACCGGCATTGAAGGACAGGAGGATGGTCGAGAGCATGTTGAGGCCTCATTTTTGGAGAAGCAAGGTACATAAGCCGATGAGCTGCTGAAATAATAGATATGGAGAGCAATATTTAGATAATATTTTATTTTGTTCCGTGATGCCTTATGGATAGGTTTTGCCAGTGATTTGTTCCCAGAGAAAGAGCTAAACGTTTGGAAGGAAAATCTTTAGAGGACTGATTCAAATACTTGTATTATGTTCTTAAACCATGAGAAGGGTGGACGGAGATATTCTGTATTCTATTTTGGTTGTCAAATATTGCTAATATCATCTGGTTTACAGTTTCCAAATTGAGATTGTGTTGTGCTGGTATTAAAAGGAGGTGATGCAAAAGATGTAACAGTATCCTTTATTTGCTGGATTTCCATTTCAGGGTGGATAGGATGAGGTAAGCCGAAGAAAAATCCAGTCCGGTTGTGTGTGTGAGAGGATCCTGTGGCGGTAGGTTGAGGCGTGGGTGTAACTACATTCGTGCAACTTAATGTCGTTCCTGTATTCTCTAAAGTTGTGGCAATGGTAGTCTTTAAGAAATGGAAAAAAGCAGGGATGAACTTAAGATGTCCGTACATAAATGCAAATTGCTAGATTGTCGGTTGTCACAAGTTGGTCTGGTATCAGGTCTATATTGGTGAAACATATATAGCTGAAAGCTCAAAGGTTCAGGAGTGTTTTCTGCAGGAGAATCTGGAGTACCAATGCGTCCCTCGAAGCCAATCACAAATCGTCGTATGACCTATCAACCCCGCCTGTGGACTGACGGTTATGGGCCTCCATTGGCAGCCCCAGGTGGTGAATCTCGTCTTCTTGTGGCGGTAAGATGGTTTTCTTGTTGAAAGTTCCAAATCTGTTGTATTTTCACTTAAGTATTTTTCTCAAAGCTGCATTTTTGGATGAGGTGGTTCCTCTCACTGTTTTTATGAAGCAGGGAATGTTTGGTGATTGAATCATAATTACCAATTTGATGGTTTTTTTCAAAAATTGTTTCCGTGTATTTTAAATTACCTCATGGGAAGTTGAGGTGTAGTTATCACCAAATTGGCGTTTGATGAATCATGTGATGGAAATCTAACCTAATGTCCACTTTTGCTAAAAACAGTGTTAAACAGTGACAAGAAATTTAGGTGTATGGTTTGGCTATTAAAACTGAAAAACGAGTCTTGATTGTTTGAATACAGACTGGTTCCCAGCCTCGGTTTTCATATGCTCAAAGTTTAGCTCGATTTGCCGCCAAACTTGGAAAAGTAGGTTGGGCAATGGCAGAAGAGAAGATAAGAATGGTTTTGGGACCAGACATACCTTTTGGGCGAGGATGGGTGGAACAACAAGATGGGTCAGTAGGCGTAAAAGGTGTACTTGAGAAGACTACGGTTTCTCCTGCTGCTCCAACCTCAAAAGTTAATCTGTCATTTGAAACTCCATCGAAACATTTAACACGAGAAACTCAATCCCTTCCAAAAGTAGTCGAAACTGCTGTGACAGAGGCTACACGGATGCTCCAATCTAGAAATTCCTCTGGAAGTTATGGACCAAATACACAAACGACTACACAGTTCTCTGTCTTGATACCTGCTACACCAGTTTCTATAAACATTAACAAAGCACCCTCACCGATGCCTCAAGCCTCATCTCTCTCTGTCCATACTTTCCCATCCCACCAGCAGCACACTGTAGGCTCAGCTATGACGTTTCCTTCCCGTGCTTCTGACCTTGAAGAGAGACGGCTATCTCTTCCTTCCTCTCTTCCTCCATCCTTTCCTTCATCTCATCCGTCATCTCTTCCTTCATCTCTTCCTTCATCTCTTCCTTCGTCCCTTCCTTCAGCTATTCCTCTTTCTCTTCCTCCATCTTTTTCTCCCGTAGTCTCTGCTTCTCCCTCGCCTTCTCCCAGTGTGACTCTGGGTGATAGAGGAAGAATGGTAGGAGGAATACCGTCTATCAGTCAGGGGCCACGGTGGAGTATGAGCTCTTCATTGGGAAACTCGCAACTTTCTGTTCCGTTTCAGGGAAGAAGTGGGTCCTCTTCTCAACAACAGTTAAATGTTTCACGCAGTTTACACTCGGGTAATAGTAACGGGGCAACACAAAGCGGCAATTCCATGGGAAGATCTGTAAGCTCAATGGGAATAGCTCAGACGTCCAAAGGAGGGTGGCCACCTTTAGAAGGAAACATTCAAACTGGTAAGCAATCCAGTGAAAAAGAGAAGTGGGTAAAGGATGGAAGGTACATAATGGATACATCCCTTCAAGAACAACAGAGAGCCACAGTAGGGCATCCTCAAGCACAACAACCAAGGAAAGTTGTGTTTCAGGAGGGCTTATTGGAGAGTCAGGGAAGTCATGTAGGAGGAGGAGGACCTCGACATGGGTCGGTTTCCTCGTCCCACGGTAGTCTGGGATTTCCGGCGACTCAACAGTACCCCGGGGCGGTTGGTCAAATGGCAAATAAAGGGTCTCTAAGAAAGCTAGATGCTGGACACAACCATTTGAATCTTTCAAATGGGCAGTCACAACCACCTGCAAATTTTGACCGGAAACTCGATCTGAATTTGGGGCTTGGTAGTACAGCCGTTGATCAGGGGACCCAGGGGATGCATTTAGGGCACTATGGATACCGTATTCAAATCGATTCTTCTGGAGGTGGTGCGAATGGAGGGAGAGGCGGCGGTGAAGGTGGTAGAGGTTGATTACACGCTAACTTTCTATATATATAAAAAAAAAAGTTTTGCGAGTTACGAGTTGCGAGGCGAGAATTTTCATGTTGCGAGTTTTTTGCAACAGTTTGGGCACCGAAGTCATCGTTTTCATGATTGTCTTATATAACTAGATGCATCTGTATAGGCTTCCCAATTTTCTTTTGTATAACAGAGAAGGTTTGTCGAGTATGAGGTACTATGCCTTTGCTTGTCAGAATAACGCCCTTATTGGCCTCTCATGGCTTCTAGTGTCCTTGTAGATGCTGTACACAACCCAGACTGAATGCTATTTTGTTCATTTCATCTCAAAGATACATTTTTTTACAAAATTATGATGCCTAAATGTTCGAATCTGGCCCATTTACCCAAGGACCTGTGCTACAAAACGTAAACAGTCTCTCAATGTGGATCAAAATGTGTTTTTGCTTTATTATGAGAAAGGCGTTTAAGTTTAATTCAGTTGTGGTGAGTATATTTATTCCGCATTCACAGTTCTTGAAATGAAACAATCCTGTGGAAACAACAGAATAGTCCTTAAGGTCTTCAGTAGTGTATCTGTTGTTATCATATTTTCAATGCCTCTAGGGATGCAAGTTTAGACGACTCTGTTCGGCTTTAAAAGTGTCAAACAAACTAGCAGGGCTTGTAGCAAACATGTCATCTGTGCACACGAGGTGGTACAAAATGCATATCAAAGTAATTTTGACTCCATGAGCCTATCAAAGCAAAGTTAGAAAGTATGGACTAAGGTACCACAAGCAAAAAAACACTCAATACTATGTCATAATACTAAGTCTAAAACCGCTCCCCCTTGTAGATGAGCAACCAATATTAAGGGAGCAGACCTCTGTTGCGAGAAGTTAGTCTTCCTGGGGATTTTCACCAAGAACCACGGGAACAAAATCGAAAGATTGAGAGAAACACGGTGGATCAACCACAAGGTATTTTTCCTGTTTTGACCTCAAGTAAAGAAAACAATGAAGTGAATCAGACTTCCATGAGAAAAAATTAAGAAGCATAACCGGCCCTTCGACCATTGACAGTAAATAATGGGGGGCGACTTCATTAAAAAGCGCGATGGTAAACCATCTGAGACCATAGGAACAAAATGAAGTAGCATTTCTAAAACTGAAAGAACCACATGAGAAGGGAATAAACAAAAAGGAAAATCAAGGCAAAACCGACGAAAATACGAAAGGATGGCAAGGAAATCGAAAATACCCAAAAAAGCAAAACCCAGCAAGCAAAACATCAAAGGAAAAATCTAACACGTAAGAAAAAACAAAAAAAAAAAAACCCCAACATAAGTAAAAAAAACTACCGAAAGCAACCACGTAGGTCCCCGAATCCCGGAGGAGCACGAGGAGGAAGTTCCGGAACACGCCGTCGATCCATAACGGTAATAGACGATCGAAGTAATATAGAAGCCAACACCCGTTGTAGGGCCACGGAAAAACGTTGACGAAAAAAAGAAAGTAAGGACTGAAACAGAAGGGCTCCCAAGTCCCCGCCACTCAAACGAGCGCCGACCACAAGTACGGAAAAACTCATCCAAAGCCACACCCAAACAACCAAATATCTCGACCGCCATCGGAATGAAGCCATCCATAGCATCGCGATGGGCAAAATCACGCTCCTTCCTTTTAGCCGCGTCACGGGCGGCCACTCCCACATGCCGAGCCGCTTGGTTGACGACTGTAGTTGAGGTAGGGTTTGCCACAACAATATCACCAAATGTACGACGCGCACCATCAAGTAATACAAGATCGATCCGACGCGAAGGAATAATGTGAGAGACCTCCCGGCGAACAGAAAATCCCCCCTCAGAAGCGATAGTAGCAAAGGTGTCTCGAATCGTGTCGTGCGCCTGAATTAACTCGCCCCCGTGGGAGCAACGAAGCAAATGGACCCCGTCAGGCTCAAGAACGTGGCCACAGGAGCAAACAAGTGAGCCAAGCAAAGGTGGGTGAGGGAGGCCAAGCCGGAACCTAAGGGTCGTCGTGAACTGAGCCGAGGAGAAACGAAGAGTGGATAAGATAGGGACAACCAATAGCCAAGCTCTAGAGCCAGGTCCGCCACAAGACACGAAGCGTGCACGCGAAGAATTGGAAGGAAGCGCCTCAAGAAGCTGGGATTTAATAGCGGCGACAACCCGATCAGAAAATGGATTCTTGAACACGCGCAACTGATGTCGTAACAAGAGTGGAAAACATCCGCATGTCCTCGATAGCCGACGGATTAAGAGAACGTGATGCATCCAAAAGGGACCGTTGGAAGGCGAGCTCACCATCTGAAACACGGGGAACCACGGCCGCAAGAATAGGAGTGTCCCCAGCCACAAAACGAGAGACGATAGTGGAAGCAACAAGGCACCAACTTCCCAAATAGGCGGCAGGAGCAACACGCGCCGTCGAGAGTAAACCCAAACCGTCGGCCGAGACTCGAAGAGAGGCTTGGATGCGTGCCGCTGGCCTAGACTCGCGATCAAAAGCTCCACAGCCCAACATAGTGTGGAGGACATCCATAAGACGATCATCGAATGCGGAAAGTGAGGACACAAAGGATGGGGTGGGAGGGGAAGTGCGAGTAAGGTAGGAGGGTCGGGCCGGGAAAGAGCGTGTCAGAATAGCAAAGGCCACCAGGGGATCAGAAAGGTGAGGAAGGTCGTCCACGTGGGACAAATTTGTCTGAAGAGCAGAATCGAGGAATTTCGTGACGTAGGGATCGGAACCAAGCGGGCAACCGAACACCCGAATGCCTTCGGTAGGAGGAGGAGTCAGAAAACCCGAAGGGGGAGTGAAAGAAAGAGGAATAGGACGTGGGGACCAAACAACACACTTTGATGGCCGGACCGAAAGATTGAGTTCGGCCAAGCGAGCCTTGAAATAGTTATAGACCGGTATAACTTGGTCCGAAGGACCAATAATGTGTGTGTCATCCGCAACAGAACGGAAGAGGCAAGAAGGGTAAGCAGCTGCTGAAGCTCGGAGGGCGTGGTAATGGGCTAGGGCAAACAAAGGGCCCCCAAGAGGATCGCCTTGACGGGTGCCAGTCGTGGAGGAAAGTGGGACCAAACAATCATCCATGGAGAAGGAGAGGCTACTGCTCACAGAATAAAAGGCCCTCACAAAAGGAAATATCTGGGCAATCGGGGAAGGTGCGGCCATAAGCTCTACAAAAATGGCATTTCAATCCACTGTATTAAAGGCATTAGAAACATCCACCTGGAGGACTAACCAATCCGGATGGGCATCTAGCAAAGCTCGGATCCCATGGACCACGACCTCACAACCCCCCCTGGTTGCAACTCCGAACTGATGAGGGGAGAAATAATCATGGAAAGCGGGCTGGAGCTGAATGCAGATTGCACGGGCCACCAATCAGTACAATAAGGTATTACATGCATATTGTGACCGACGAGATTGGAATGCCATCAAGTGGTAAGGAATATGTCAGCGCACTTAAATTTCCCCACATACTCTTTGGTCATAGCTTGTGCACTACGGTTCCTCATTTTAGAGCCCATAGCTATAGAGCACATGGTTTCAAAGAACCATGTATGGACCTGGCAGTGACAAAATTTCAAAAATCTTGGGCGGTGTCAATTTTTAGAGGGAGAGGGAGGGGGAGGGGGAGGGGGAGGGGGAGAGGGAAGGGGGGAGGGAGAGGGAGAAGGAGAGAGAGAGAGGGGGGGGGGGAGAGAGAGAGAGAGAGAGAGAGAGGGGGAGAGAGAGAGAGAGCGCCACACTCCCATTATCAAAGTTTGCAGCCACCTTTTTTTCGTTTTGTTTTGAAATTTCAGATAGTACATTATAATGCACTATATACGAGTCATTAACTACCTCGGCTAATACATATGTTGTATTCAGACTTTGCCTTCGAAGATTCTTTGTAGATTTTCAGCATCAAATATTAACTTACATGGTACCAATCAGAATGAGCCATGCAAGTAAAAACTGGTTTACTCACGCGACCTAATGTATGACACGACATTATGACACACAGCAATCACTAAACGTACCCGTACATTTATTGAAACTGCTAATGGAAGTTGGACCTTACTCTAAAGTAGGATGGCATTCCATCAAGAAATTTTGTGATCATACGGCCAACTTTACGGGTTGTTATAATTTAGACGATGTTCCATTGCGTAGAGCCAGTAAACTTGGGTTCTAAATTGAGTGGCACCATGTAAATTACGATCCGGTATTGAATATCCTTCAAGATTTTTCACACCGACCAATTTTAACTTTAAATCTTTATTTGAGCACCATGTACCTGCGTACCAATTCATCATATGACAGAAATTGACAGAAGTTGCGTACCAAGTCATATGACAAAAGTTTTGTACTCTTTGCAGACCCCAACTCATTTTTTAGGGTTATTGAGCGTTGCCGGAAATAGCGTGACGAAGGAGCATTACGCGATTACTTTTATATTTTAGGTCGCATTTTGGAAGGTACGTATCATGTGCAAATTTCGGGAATTTTGTTGGTTGTCCATCGTGACACATAGCTAAATAATCCAACGTGTTGCGACTCTTTTTTTTATTCGTAGTTGACAACCCACCTTATTTCAGTGTTGGCATGACGTACGATGTGTCGTTTTATCAATACCAGTACAATAACGTATAGCATCGCACTTTTAATTTTGGCACGTGCGATCTCGTCACATCACGCCACGTTGTCGTGTTCTCAACATCCGTAAACTACACAGCGAATCGTAATTAGAGTAAATAACGCTAATTCGGTCGCCCTAAATTTCGACTCTATCACGTTAAATAGAGTAAATGATTCGAATTTTTTCATTATACTATTTAAGGTAAAGTTTAATTAGCGTAGAAAATCCTAATATAGGTTCGTTTTAAATAGTGTGGAGTACGGACAATGTCTGACTGTGCAAAATTGTACTTTTATAAGTAAAAAGGTACAAATAATAATTTAATAGAATTGCGATCGCATGTGAAATTGCATTAAACAAAAAAATTAAATCGCATCGAAAAAAACCTGTTCGCATAGCTCCGTCCGTCGACAACATTCTCGCCCGTGTGAACATTACATGAATTTACATGTGAAAATCTTATAGTTAAACGATAACAGTATGAGTTGAGACAAATAGTACTAACGTCATAATGACGTCAAAATATACGGGCTGACGGTTTTCGTATAAGTAATTTAGTGTTCCTAATTACAACACGGATAATTATTGCCGACATAAACTAATATAGAGTACTTAAATAAAGTAGAATAAATTTCACCTGTGAAAAGGTTCTATCACAATAATTAGCGTTTATAACTCTAATTGTTTTTTTGCTATAATTTTTTCTTTACTATAATTACGATTCGCAGCGTGACGTAATTTCAGTGTTGGCGTCATGTACGATGTTCGTACATGGTACGCACTGTACTATCGCATTGTACATGGTAAAGAACTTGACGATGCCAAGTGGATGGTTTAATTCGAGTTTCGTTCATGTAGGGGGTTCATTAAGCGTAAAAGTTTCACATTGATTTGGCGTTCGATCTCAATCTAATGAGCGATATGAATGAATGGACTGAATATATCATGTAGTATTAAATATTTTAATGTTTAATCTAGAATACACATTAAATCATTAGCATTATTCAACCATTATTCGTTTAAACAGAATACTAATGGTTTTTGTTTATTTTATATTAAGGTGTGTTGCATGTCAATTTTTCATAATTTTTTTATATATACATATTATCACAAAAAAAAAAGACAAGCAAAATAAACAACCACAATACACCCTTGATCACATAACAAAAACGCAAGAAACAAATGTAAACATAACAAAGAAAAAAAAAAAAAAACACATCAAACTTAACTAGGATTCAACCAACTTAGTCTGAAGGCCCAGATGGTTGGAACAACATCATTATCAGCTCGATGGCTGAATAACACTACAAACACGTATTTTCTTTTATATTTTTTTTAGTTAGAATATGTTGATTACTTTAAGTACTTTTTTGTGTTTTCGATCAAGCACCTTAGTCGAAGACCCAGATGGTTGCATAAACATCATTATCAGCTCAAAGGCTGACTAACATTACAATCACTTATTATTTATTAATTTTCGTTGTTTATTATAGTAGATTGATTACTTTGAGTACTTTGTTTTTTTTTTTTTTTTTTGTGATCAACCTACTTAGAGTCTTAAGACTTAGAAGGTTGCATAAACATCACTATCAGCTCGGAGGCTGACCAACATTACAAACACTTGTTTTCATTCATAATACTTGTTTGTTAGATTACATTGTTACTTTTAATATTTTATTTTCTTTGTTTTTTTGATCAACCAACTTAGTCTAAAGACCAAGAAAGTTGTTGAACACCATTATTAGCTCAAAGGCTGACGAACATTACAAACATTGGTATATACATTTTTTTAAATACAACACAAATACTTTGACTACTTTGTTTCGGTGAAACTTGATTACTTTGTTTTTTCTTTATATGACCAGCATTGCAGATATTAGCTTTTTTTTTTTAATACAATACAAATACTTTGAATACTTTGAATACGTTCAATACTTTGTTTTGGTGATACTTTGATTACATCATCATCATCATCATCATCTTCATCATTATCATCATCGTCATCATCATCGTCATCCTCAACATCGTCAACATCATCATCGTCAACATCATCATCATCATCATTACATCATTATCATCATCATCATCATCATCATTACATCATCATCATCATCATCATCGTCATCATAATCGCAACATCATCATCATCATCATCGTCATCATCATCATCATCATCATTATCATCATCATCATCATCATTATCATTACATTATCATCATCATCATCATCAACATCATCATCGTCATCATCATCATCGTCAACATCATCATCGTCAATATCATTATCATCATCATCATTACATCATCATTATCATCATCGTCATCATCGTCATCATCATCATCATCATCATGATCATGATGATGATGATCATCATCATCATCATTATCAACATCATCATCATTATCAACATCATCATCATTATCATTACATCATCATCATCATCATCATCATCATTATCATTACATCATCATCATCATCATCATCATCATTATCATCATCATTATCATCATCATTATCATCATCACTACATCATCATTACATCATCATTATCATCATCATCATTGTCAACATCATCAACCCATCTTACAGTAGGAGCAGACAATGCTCTAGAAAAATAAATAGCTAATAACTACCTTTTTTACATAAGAAAATTTAAACTCACAACCAAACAATAATAAGGAAAGAGCACGAAACAAACAATTCCCAAACCCTGTAACATGTAAGCAAAAAGAGGTTTTCGTGTCATAATGAGCTTACCTAAAATAGAACTCCCAAAAGCCGAAAAAAAACACACTTACACCTGAATGACAAAAAATACATAATGTCAAATACAATATATATAACATATCGAATAATATTTCTATCACATGTAACTGATATAGTATAAAACGTTATAAAACGTTATAATACATATTTAACATAAGTAATATTTGTAATATATACAATAATGCACGTTATTATTTGTTTAATATATTTGAAGTAGGAGTTATATTATAAACAATGTATATAATAATAGTTGAAGTATAATATATGAAACTATTGTAATAACTACTGCTATAGTTGTAATAATAATTATAATAAACATAATGTAATGGTTAGATATAATTGAAATAAACATAATGAAATGGTTAGATCTAATAGTAGATACAATTGTTATAATATGTATAATATAACAGTTAATTTTAACTGTTAAGATAAATATAATGTAAACTGTTATAAAAATATGATGTAATAGTTAGTTAACACTAATAATTAACACATTATAACAGTTAGATATAAATGTTAAAATATATATAATAAAATAGTTAGTTCTCACTATAAAAATTAACACATTATGATAGTTAGACTATATATAATGTATAACTGGTTAAAACTCTAATAACATAACAATTAGATTAAACCTGCTATAATATGTGTAGTATAGCAGTTAGATATAACTGTTTAGATATAAATGTTATAATGACTGTTTAGATATAAATGTTATAATGTATATCATGTCACAATTAGTTAACATTGTAATAATTATCATATTATCACAGTTAGATATTAAAGTTGTAATATATACAAAATAACAATTAGATATAATTGTTAGTTATGTAATTGTTTATTATAGTGTAATAATTAACATAGTAAAACAGTTAGATATAATTGTTATAATTAATAAAATATAACATCTAGATATAGTTGTTATGCTTAGCATAATACAACATCTACAAATAACAACTGTTATAATAAATATAATATAACACTTACAACTAGCTGTCATATGTGGTATAATATAACAGTTAGATATAGTTGTTATAATTTATAAAATATAACAGCTAGAATAACTTTTACAATATATATAACGTAAAAACTATAACTAGCTGTTAAATTTAGTAAAATATTACAGCCAGATATAGTTGTTATGCTTACTACACTGCAACAGCTACATGTAACAACTGTCATAATAAATTAAATATAACACTTACAACTACACCGCCAATCGCTAGTAGCGTATTGAACGCTAATTCGCTCCCTGCTTTTTTTTTTCAAATTCTCAAATAGAATTATCCATACTAATTAAAAAAAGCCCTAATTCCTAATTAGAGTATACGATTTCTTCGAAAATTTCCAAATTCCCAATTAGCGTTAATAACTGTAATTATTCCTATACGCTAAAAAAACAACTACGCTAATAGCGATTGGCAGTGTAGCTGTCATATTCGGTATAATGTAACAATTAGATATAGCTGTTATAATTTATAAAATATAACATGTAGATATAGTTGTTATAATTACCATAATCTAACAGATAAATATAATTGTTTAGTTAACAAAATATAACAATTAGAATAAATATAACATAAAAACTATAAGTAGATGTTAAATTTAGTATAATATTACAGCCAGATATAGTTGTTATGCTTACTATAATGCAACAGATACATACAACAACTGTCACAATAAATAAAATATAACACTTACAACTAGCTGTCATGTTCGGTATAATGTAACAGTTAGATATAGCTGTTATAATTTATAAAATATAACAGGTAGATATAGTTGTTATAATAAATATGAAATAACAGTTACATGTAACTGTTATAATTAGTATAATAAAACAATTATAAGCAGTTGTTATGAATAATGTGATATAATAGTTAGATACATCCTTAATAATCAATAAAATCAAAACAATTATGACTAGCTGTTATAATTAGCATAACATAACAGTTAGATATAGCTGTCATAATATGTAAAATATAACAGGTAGATATAACTGCATATTTATCTACTACAAATGTATATTTATCTACTTGTTAATAAATATGATATAACAGTTAGATATAACTGTTATAATTAGAATAATAAAACAATTTTAACTAGCTGTTATAAATAATGTAGTATAACAGCTAAATATAACCGTTATAATCAATATATTAAAACAGTTATAACCAGTTGTTATAATTTGTATATATAACAGTTATAACTAGCCCTTACAATATGTATTATACTACAGTGAGATAAAATTGCTAAAATAAATATAATATATCACTAGTGAGAGAGGGAGAGAGGAGAGGCGATGACGGCAAAATATTATGCAAAGGACCCATGAATGCAAGTGGAAGTCCAAAACCCCTCCAAATATTTTTCCATACATAGCGCGTGACGGGCACGGATAAAAATAGCGAGGACTCTCCCTCGTCCTATAATTTTCACGCTTGTGGCGCGTGCGTGGGTCATTTTTCATTCGCTTTTTGGGCGGTACTTGAACTAAAATCACCCCCTCGAGGTGATTTTGGATGATTTTTTTTTTTGGGCTGGATTCTCTTGCCCGGGGTTCGAAATGGGGAAAACGCCAAAATGCGTTCGCATGACGAGAAATACGTCGTACATCCAAAGTATGAATTGACGTACACTCTACTTTGGTTAAAATGATTTTCTCGTACGGTTAAAGTTTTTGTCAAAGTTCCCTAAATTTAAGGGCAAAAAGACAGAGAAAGGTAGATACTTTAATACATAGGGACGTGCCCTTAGGCAACCAAAGGGCAAAGCACCGGGTCGCCCGCGACTATTATTGTTTTAGAGTGGACTTCCATTAGCGAAAAAGTGGGTTTTTTTACTGACGGCCATACCGTTTTGTACAGGTTCGTACAAGTTTTTTTATTTTCAAGGAAAACATCATTGCAAAAATGTCGAAGGTTGTAGGTGTAAATTCGGACCGTCGGATGCTATTATACTTTTTACCCGAGACGCCACGTCATTAACCCTACATTTTGTTAAGACCGTGCACAGGGAGGAAAGTTCTAAAAGGCAGAACGAGTAAAAAATGGGCCGCGTGGAAAAAAGAATAAAAAAATTGACGATGAGCGCGCGCGTATGTGCGTACACACCGCAAGGGCCACGTACCTTCCGCCAAGGTGGCTGCGAATCCGCGGAAATCATAGCGTAACGCTCCCACCATCAAAGTTTGACGCCGCCTTTCTGTCGTTGCGTTTTGAAATTTTGGGTGGTACATTTAATGCCCTTTGTACGAGTCGTTAATTACGTCCGCTGGTGTAGATATTTCCTCTCGCTAGTACAGATATTTCCTCCGCTCGTACAGATATTGCGTTCAGACATTGCATTTTAAGATTCTTTCAAGATTTTAAGAATCTAATATCAACCTACGTGTTACCAACCAGAATGAGCCGCAAAAAAAAAGTGGTTTACTAACGCGACCTAATGGAAGGCACGCCCTTCAGTAAAATATTCCGTAGATATTTCCTCCGCTCGTACAGATATTGCGTTCAGACATTGCACTTTAAGATTCTTTCAAGATTTTAAGAATATAATATAAACCTACGTGTTACCAACCAAAATGAGCCGCAAAAAAAAAGTGGTTTACTAACGCGACCAAATGGAAGGCACGCCCTCCAGTAAAATATTCACAATTACTGAGACGCCTAATGGAAGTCCACCCTTAGGGTAGAATTCCATTAGGCGGTTCCAGTAAATGTACGGAAAATTCTACTGGCAGCGTTTACTGGAAGACTATTCCATTTTGGCCCGACTATTCCATTTTGGTTGGCCAGTAACAAACATTCCTCAATTATGATTGGCGCACATAGGTTAGAGTCCAGATTCATAAAATCTTAAAAAAAATCTGAAAACGGAAAGTCAAAAAGAAATATCTGTACGACCGGAGGTAGTTAGTGATTCGTACGTAAAGTTTGCGACCAGATTTTGATTTTGAAAATGGAAATCAAAATTTCGAAACGGAATGGCAAAAAAACCCGGCAAACTTTGAAGGTCGCGGCATACTTTGAATGTAGGTGGATGTCAGACTGAGCGTACGAGGATATTTCCAACTCACCTACATCCAGCGTGGCAGGCGGCACATGGCCTGTAGGACAAAGGCACATAGCCTGTACGACGTGTAGGCCTGCGATCGCTTGTTCAAAGTGGATTATTTTTTGCTTTTTAACGTGTACCAATGGTACACGAGCTTACCACGACCAGTATCGTACAACTCTCCTCGCGAGGAGAGTATTGTGACACTGGACGATGTGCGCGAATGCTTCGCGGATCTGAAAAAGTCTAATATCCAACGGCCAGGAATTACGCCTACATCATTGGAGCCTCCCGACAGCTTTCCAGTAACGATGTAGCTTTCCAGTAACGATGTTTCGGGTGACAAAAGAAATATTAAGGTACATCTTTGTACGGCTATGTACGAAAACGTACGGCGTCCAGTAACGAACCCCACTCTTCGTCTAATGGAATTCTACCCTTAGGGATGATTCTCCGTATTAATTTTCAGGGTGTTCCAATGTACGAAAACGAATCTGAAACTTTACGCCATGTACCACCTGTACCGTCGTACTTCTGTACCAGCGGCGAGCTTCTTTTATTTGATTTCTGTCGTTTCTCTCCGCGGTTGGCGATGGCGCCTCGGCTTCGGTCCATCCTTCTCCTGCAGCGTGACGTGACAGCTGCCGCGCGCTTCTATGTTAAAGGTCTCGGTTTGGAGTTGCTGCCACCTGTCACGTCACAACTAGCTAGTCTACGTGCGGGCGACACAATCATCAAGCTGAAACATGTGGACAGGTGACACCGAAATCCTAACTGAAAAGTACACGCCTAACTCTAAACTCTGACTTGAAACCTTAACTCTAAGCCCTAACCTCTCCTGAAACTCCAATATTCAAATTACACGTCAAGTATTGACCTTAAATCTTGTGGGATTGCTATTGCCTGTTTTTTTTTATGAATTATGACCTATTGACTGTATTTCTTGCCCTTGCTCTCACCGCAACCCTAATTCTGTAACTCTAACATGATCCTCAAACGTAGGCTTACTCTGATGTCTGTCTCTGTTCTGAATTCAGCTCTACGATTTTATCATTTTGGTAAGTAGGTGTATTTCGCCCGAGTCAATCAATTAACTGACAATATTGTTTCAATAAGAAAGTTCAAACTGTGCGAAACATAAAGAAGACTTCTTAAACAAATATGTGCCTGTTTTATAAACCGCCATTCCCTTGACCACCTCCCATAATGGTAACTGCAGCAATCTTTTGTTTCCTTGTTATGGAGATAATTTGCCACCTAATGATGCTTCGTTTGTTGAATGAGGTCACTCATATTCTGCCTCAAGGTTTTCTCTTTCCAGTGAAGCACAACTTGCGACTGGCTATTCTCCTTTTCTTACATTCGACGTTTCAGACCTCGATTCAACTGTTGTAAGGTTACTTCAAATGGGCGCCATTTTAGATGGAAGTATCAAGCACGAGACACGTGGCAAGGTAGGTACAAAGTATGTCTGACTTCTTAGCTTAAATCTTTTCCTCTTTCCTTAGCTCACAAGTGGGGTTGTTTGGGGAGCTTTTGGTTTTGAAGCTTCTAAAAGAATGCACTTTCACCCGTGGCACACTGCTCACTGAACAGGAAAAAACAAGCTTTTTGCTGTTTACAATTTATATGTGTTTTGTCAATAAGCATCATAACTGTGACACCCAGGGTACTTGCATGAAAGTTGGTACAAATTCAGACCGTGTGTCTTCCACACTACCTCATATGTTCTTTAGTATCGATTGGGACTGTGCACCTTCATTTTACATGGAGCTCACCTTTGTCATGATGTAGACTCTTTTTACAATTGTTTACTGTAGGTGGCATCAGTGTACTCAAGTCTTCCAAAGTCATTTGGCATCACATTGCTCATTGGAATGGTACATTTCTCATTTAGCATGTAACATGGCTTACAAATAGGAAAACAACACAAAAAACAAAAGCAAAGGTTGGAAATGAAAACATTGTATGTTTGGAATATAAGGCAATTACGATGAGTTTATAAAGGATTGGTTGGGTTGCCTACATGACAGGCTGCAGCGTTGCGAGCACCGGATGGACACATGCTTGGTCTCTATGAGACAAATTCCTCATGTTGAATTTATTTTGAAACATCCATTTTTGTTTGACATTGTTTTGCCACTTTTGGATAATGAAGGGTGTGGGAAACGGGGCAAGTGGCATTTGTTGTTAAAAAAAAGGCGAGCGGACGAGAAAGATCTTCAGGTAAACTCTTGAAAATGGTCACTCAGAACACCAAAGGTAGAGCATTTGATTCCATCTTTCGCTACTTCTGGCGTTAACGCTGTAGATAAATTATTGACATTATATGGAAGCGTTGGCCAACATGTAAGGATCTAGATTATGGCTTTGTAACATTGTTGACATTTTTTTTTACCGGCTTATGTCGATAGTACATCGTGCAACGCTATCTCTGTTATTGTACTTTTAGCCACTTCTATCGACTCTCCCAGCACACTTGTCCGATTTTCATTTTGAGGGAGGTAAGAATCTTACCTTTCTATTGCACCCATAACAATTGGACAAGCGTGCACAGAGAAAAATGAGTGTAAAGCCCAATAAAACAGTAATTCTAATAGCGGATTACTGTGTCGCTTTCCTCCCATCCTTTAGCTTTGGTTTAGGACTGCCTGAGGAATAGTGTGGTTGATTGGAGGTGTAAGTGAACTCGTAACAATGTTGTCGCACCGCTCTAACAAAAGTCAATACATCTGAAAGACCCAACTATCTGAAGAGTGTTCGGCAACCTGTGGACACTGCACTCATGTGTGTTAGCTTAAATTCCATCTTTCTGTTTTGACAAAGATACAGGCTAGTTTCTGAAAGCACAGGAAAGCAAATGGCTGTCAGAAACCTGAATAGAATGAGAGACAAAGAGACTTCGAAAACTTATAGCTATTAGTTACTTAGCTGATAAAGCAGGGGAATGGGCGAACGGATGAATAAATCTGAATACGCTTTTTGAATACATCATTTGAACATTTCAATGGAGGCGAATAAGGTTTTCTTATTTTTGTATATGGAATATTATGTACTCTTTACCTCATTTGCCTTTTTTAAAGTCCTGGCTTTATCATGTATGATTACCAACAACCAGCAGAAAGAAAGTAAAAAAACTAATTTACTATACTGTCTGCTTCTTCTATACTGTCTGCTCTATATGTACATTCTCAGAATAGCTTCATCTAGTCTAGCACTATTTCTGAACCTGGCTGTAGTAATCACGTTCGCTGACATGTACAACAAGCTGCCCCTTTGAACATCTTCACCTTGCATGGCGGATCCTGCATTAATATCACCCTCAAATGCGTTAATATCACCAACAATCGCAGAAATCTTACTTTGAATAATCAACACACAATATGACCGCAGAATGGAAGAAACCGGTCTGCAAACAATGTAAACAGTCAACGCTCTGTTTTCTACATGAAGTCTTGCTAGAAATGAAGGAAGACGTCAGCTCTTTTGTCTTGCAAAGTAAATAGAATTGAAGAGCTTTGACTTAAGCAGTATTATGAGCCCCAGGACCTGAAATGTTGTAGTTTATTCTGTATACTTGGGATTAAGACAATTCTGGTATGTTTGAAACTCACCTTCAAATATTTTTTGGTGATGCTGTACACCCGTTTGGCAATGTTGTCAATGACATGTCTTCAACAAGGCTTCCTTTCACTTTCTGTTTGGATGATACAGATGTTTTCTTGCTCTTCAAGTCCTGCAAAAAAGCGAGCAAAGAAATCATGTATTGGCCTTTCTACGGTTGTTAAAACTACCATGACCATGCGGAAAATCTTGAGACAGAATTATCTGCTCTAATTTTTAGAAAGTTATTCAAAAACGTATGAAGAAAATTTTAAAGCATTTGACTAAGAAAATGTTCTCTTTTTGCAGGCTATGGATAGTTCATTGCTTGGGATTCAGCCTACTGAACAAACCTGCAAATCTAGCATGCTATTTATGGGTCCCCGCAAAAGTTGACTTTGAGGCTAGAAGTCAAAATGTCCAAATCGAATTTTGATTCCCTCGGTTGAATCTTTTAGTCACAGTTTTAAGTTTTGAAATTTGCCGTGTTATTCATCTTTTGCATTCGCGAGGGACCACAACCAATTCCAGCCCAAAGAGCTCTTCCATATCTTCCACGACTTTCACAACGAGCAACAAATGTTTAGTCCTAATACACAACACATGCTCCAGCTCTTTATTCTGTGCAAGTTAGAGCGTGACTGATCGAGTATTTTATTTACAACACATAATTAATACGTATTAACACTATATAACTGACTTACTGCTGGTATTGTTGTATTATTTCTTAGTGCAAGCTTCCTTCTGGCTTCAGGCTTTTTCACTTTCTTTTCCTTTGGATTGGAGTCATCAATTTTTAAATCTTCTTCGGTTTTACCTGGACATAAAAAAATAAAATCGTTAGAGTGAAATTCTTCTTTTCTGTGGTATAGCATGAGGGAGGTTGGGTGAGATTCCGATGATTGTTTTTGTTCGGTGTGAAACATTGACATGAGAATAAAGAGAATGCAACTCATGAAATATAAATGCTGGTCATCTGTTCCTAAAAACTGTGTACCTTGCCCAAAAAATGCAAGAATGGTCTACAGAGAAGTACTTTACTAGTGTTGGCACTGACTTTTAGTGGCTTACTTCTGAATAGTGCCCAGAACAACCATGGACTCCTCCAATTATTGTTACTTCAGTTCACACGGGAACTGAATGCAAGCATGTGTTGTGACTAGAAGAATCGTCAGAGCAGTTTCCAACACGCTTTCACAAGTTGGGACAGTATCTTTCAGTCGGTAGAGTTGAAATTGACACCAAAGCGGGGAAAGGTGTTATGGAGTGTTCTACAATTTGTCCAAAGTACTTTTTGTAAACTTTCTTACCGGTAGAATCAGAATCAGTGTGCAACAACTATCATGCTGAAAAACATTGCGAATTCTTACGTCTGAAAGCGAGTACTCAACAGCACTAGTATCCTGTAGACTTATTATAGCAAAGCAAAGAAAGCTGTCATACGTTTCTAAGAATCCTCGCCTTACCACTGACCTGTTGAAAGCTCGTTTCCTTCCAGTTCTTCGTTATCGTCTGGTCTTCTGTCATTAGAAGTAAAGGTGTTCCCTGCATCCATTGTCGACTCAATAGGAGAGTTTGGCACTGAAGCTGATAAGTCTAATTCACCTTCATTTGTTCCTGTTTCTGAAGAGGGTTCCTCGCTAATTATCTTGAAACCATCAGGATCTCCCTGTTGCTCTTCTTCAGGACTTTTACTCGACTCAGATGTTGTATCGTTTGCCTCCAGTACTCTCTCCGATACATCAGTAGGAGTCGATTCAAAAGGGCTTTCATGTGATCCCTCCATTTGCTCTTTCAACTTTTCTTTACGAAGCTTGTGCTCATGGGCTTTTGCTGCTGCCTCCTCATCCTCTTTTTGCTCAACATGGCATTGATTTAGCTTCTCTTCGAATTCCTCGATCACCACTTTGAGTTCTGGCTTCGCAAACTTCTTTGCCTGCAATATCAAATGACAGAGACGTGATCAGATCCCTGTTTAGCTATCACTTTCCTGAGCACATCGCTCTTCACGGTCCTCTCTGAGGGGAAGAAAGATGCCTTTCAAAGGAGCATGAACATTTGTGTCTTTCTTCTTCTAACCTTTCATTTGATCCAAGAGTTTATAAGATTAGGATGGGCGAGCTGAAGTCATTTGAAATAGGGTTATGCCTTGGCGAGCAGATTGATATTGGAGATTGGAGTTAAACAGGAATATAGGGATCTTATATATATTACCTTGGCAAGTATGGCACTAAAATGCTCCATGACTTCTTTGTCAACAATAGCAGCTTTGTACTCTTGCATATTGTCCATAATACGCTTCATGCCTTTATCTGAAAATGTCAAAAGTGATAAACAGAAAGCAGTGTTCCGCCACTGCCTCACATCTGCCACATAAACAACACAATCAAAGATATGACATATGTTTCATGTTAGAATGCAGTGATAGTAATTTTATCTAATTTATGGCATATTTATCTAATTCAATTTTCTAACTTCAGTAAAATGTCCAATACTCTCAGTAATCAAGTGTTAATCTTTACAATTTTTTCGTCAAGCTTCCTAAAACCTGTTCAGGACACTCTTGACTTTTCTTTTGCTAGTCATGCCTATTGTATTTCTGACTTCTTGTTAAATGTCCTTCGTGGCTTCTCTTTCTCGTTCAAGGAGGGTTAATTTGATGGTTTTACAATAAAACTTTTAATTGACAAGAATCGGAAGTACGGATACGTTGAAATAGAACAGATTCATGAAAAAAAAACATCGACCCAAGCAACCTCATGGTACGTCTCAAAAAATTACAAGAATTGGTTCTCAAAGGTCACACAGGAGCTCACCAGTAGTCCCTATGAAGCGATTTGAGAGCTTCTCTATTAATCCCTCGTTTTGTTTTTCCTGTTCAATTTGACAGCAAATACAGAAGCCAGCAGACCGCCCAACACAATTAGAGTTAATCACTCTAATTTCAGGTGGTTTTTTGACCCGAAATCATAAATTAGTGTTAATAGCACTATTTAAGTAAGCGGCACCTAATAAGCCACGTTACAAAACATAATTTTGTGTAGTTAATGTTAGAAACGGGAGGTGTAACTTTTTGTTTCATCAGGTTTATGAGCAGCAGCAGTTGTCAGGAACTCTCACATCCTGCTTCATAGACAAAGTCAACCTGTGAATAGAAATTTACGGAAGCAACAAATATTACACAACAGCACAACAATCAAGTTTGTAAAGAAGAATGACAAAATTCTTACCTTCTGGATGAGACCTATCAGGAACTGCATAACGCTTCTCAAGGTTTCCTCAGGCACTGTATCTGCGGTTGAAAGCCCACTGAGGATGTCCGGCAACAAGTTGTAAATAGGATTGCTGCCTGAAAAAATGCAATGAAGCTGAAAAAAAAGTGAGGGGCAACGCCAGCGTCGGTTTCAACATTTTGATGACCACACTGCTTATGTTCATGAAAAAACTTAAAACAACAATCAAAAAGCAATCAAACAGCAATTTTGATAATTAGTTCTCAAATGCGGAAAATGTGGAGAGTGTGGAAAACACCAACATATTGTACAATTTAGCAAAATTCCGCTTAGTAAACTGCGACGAAAATTAAATTTTGACCAAGTACACATGTGCTGATTTTCTGCACTTTAGAACTACGCTTTGATTAAAATCCATTTAGGCTGTAGCGTGCATATTTTATTTTTTTATACAAAAAAAAGCGATTGACATCTTATTAAAAAGTTTACAGTGCCAGCCACCTGCTTGTGTCAAGATAAACATTCACAGCATGACAGAAGGGATAATCTCTTAAGTAATACATTATAAATATTCAGTATTTCACCTTTCTTGGCAAGCTCGTTGAAAAACAAGCGGGCAAGATCAGATATTCTCTGATCCTCGTCCACGACTTTTAATGCCAGCTCGCTAATATGCCCTTTCACCTGCCACAAATATAACAGAAATTTATGATCTTAACTACTTTTCAGTGACATTCAGTTAAAACCTGAAGTTGAGACCAAGCAATGCTGATAGAATTAGCAAATGACCAAAATCAAAGGGCTATCCTTGCCTGTAGAATATCAACAACAGCAAAAAGAAAAAGTATCATTCCATGTAGGGGACTGGATGAAACTTTAGAATAAAAAATCGATAAGTTGTTAGGATCAACTACTCCGGGTCCACAAGATTTTAAATTCTTAAGCAGAGGCCAGGGAAGTATCGGGTAGGAGTGTTTAGCCAGTACAGATAAGGAGGAATGCAAACTCACCTTCATCATGTCGTTCAAAATCAAGTGAGATAAAACCATAACTGTATTTTTTCGAACTATTGGCGACTCATCATGGAGCCTTCTGTAAACATGCTCAGTCCAGGGCTCCACAAGGTTGGGAAACCGAAACGCCAGATCTCCAAGAGCAATGACCGCATTGGAACGAACCATTTCTGTGGATGCATTTTGGACAACTGTAAACAAAAGCTGCAGGTTGGATTCACTGCACACAGAAACCAAAGCAACGAGTTTCTCAGTTTATAAATATGAAATTGACTTCATATGCAAGAAGTTACTAAGAAATAAGCGAACCTGTACACATTGCTTTTCTTCATAGCAGGCAGCGATTGAATTTTCTGCAAGAAATTCAAGGATTTTTCGAGTACACAAAGTTGCACTCAGACAAGCTGACCATCGTCAAAAGTAACAGATTATCTGTAGCGCGTGCAGAAAATAACGTCTCTCAAATGGCTTAATCCTACACCCTTTAACAGATGGGATGGAAGATTTTCTTTTGAACTCACCAAAAGTCTGCGTCGATTGCCATAAGCTTACACAGAGCCAGAATAGCCGAACAACGTAGAGCTGGACTCTGCAAGTGGTGCAACATTTCCTGAACATGTTAACAAACTGTCCCAATGGAAGTGCTCATCATCAATTTACCAATTTTCCCTGAGGTAGTTTGACAAAGCATCCTGCTAAAAATCACCTTTTCCAGTTGCCTGCAGCAGTTGCTATACGCTCAAAGATGTTCTTTTAAAATGAAGTGTCTGCAAATGTCCAACTCTGAGATGTTTTCAATCAATGAACCGAAAATACTTTAGCTCTACATACCCATGTGGAGGTCCATAACGCAAATTTATCATTTCGGAGCAGCTTAGTGGAAAAATTCTCATTTACCTGCTGCAGTAGAGACGCGTGTTTACAAACACGAACTACGAAGGGGGCTGTTGCTCCAATTAAATGCACTTTCCCAGCCTTTGTCCGTGAACAAATCTCATGCTCACTTTGTTCCAACATGATATCAAGCTCCGTATCAAGTGAGGCAGTTACACCGAGCTCAGCATTAATGCCACCCCCCTGTAGCAATTAAACCATTATGGTCAGTCAAACAGGCTTGCCACGAATACAGAATACGAGTTACAAAATACTGCTATTTTGTACAGCACCTTTCTGTTATCGTACAATCTGCGACATCCAGCCTCTTACACTGAGCTAAGAAAGAATCAAGAGTCCAAACTGTTAAAAAATTGAGATAGCAGGTTGGCCTGTTACCTTGTCAGGTGATCTTGTGTCCTCATTTGCTTCGCCTTTCTCCAGTCTTTCTGATGCTGCCCGCTCTTTCTGTGCTTGAGCTTTCCGTAAATTTTTCACTAAGTCTTCAATGTAAACCAAGTGCTGTAGAGCTACTTGGCCTACGATGAAAAGGAAACGACTGACTTGGGAGGCCGAGACACTTCCTTGAGTTGGGCTTACCTTATGTAGGCTTGGACTATTCTCTTCCATGGTACCTTCCACATTGGTATTTTCCTCCAGACAAGCTTCATGAGCCTGTTCTGGACTCTGGCCACTTCCAGAGAATGTGTCACTTTCTGTATCCTTTTTGGAGTTGGGTACTTTAGATGGTTTCGCCCATTGAGAAAAAAGTTTTCTTGCATATTTCTGAAGGATAAAGGAAGCATAAACTTCTGGAGTAACATGAAGGGAGTAAATAGCTTTGATGGCTTGCTCTGCTGCTGTGTACCAGCTGGTGTCTGGGAGAGGGGATTCTGTCAATATGTCACTAAGTGCAGTAAAAACTTTGTGATTTCCTCGCATATTTTGGCGGTCCAGTTCTGGCAAACGCTGAAGCGCTATGCAAGTATATCTTGCAAGAAGAGCATCTTCTTTTGCTCTGGCTCCAAATCCTATCACTAGAAGGGCTGAAAGGTGCATACTCATAATATCAGGGTTAGCTTTGGCAGCCATGGTCAGAATAACAAGAGCTGCTCGACTATGCGCAGGAGTCACACGAGGCTGATTAAATTTAAAGTATTCCCACAGCGCAGCCATCTGCAATGCAACTTCTCACAAAATTAAAACAAAGAAAAAAAAATCCAACTTGAATCGATTGTCGTTAAGAAATAAAAAATATAGAACGGGATTGCAACCAGCTATCTATTGGCTGCACAGACGGCAAAACGACAAACTTTATGAAACAATAACATCAAACAAGTCCTGACCCAAATTATTGAAAAGTGGTTCATAGTCTTGGCGGTTTATAGCAAATCAAGGAGTAGGTGAGCCAAATTCCAGCGCATATTCCCAAGTGAGAAAAATGAAGAACATATCATGAAAGTGTTGAAGTCACCCTTCGTAAAATTTGATTGAAAGTGTACAATATAACATCCTCTTCCATACTTCCAAACACCGTTCGAGAGTTCAGTAGACAAAACATTCCATCACAAATGCAACATCCCAAAAGCACCTCTCTCAGCATAATATTGGCAAGTATTACGTCTTCATCTAGCTCTGAAAGCACTTACAACATCTTGACTGATTATTCTTCTATGCATGAAGCCACATAAAAGAGCTTCCAATGCCATCAGATCTCCCAGACTTGCTCCAAGAGTCAGTGTGACAAGATTTTGGGCAATTTTTGTTGGCGAATCTTGCATGTAGAGAGTAACTACCGCACTCTCCACTGCTTCTTTGATACTTGCATCTTGAGAAAAGACCTGTGAAGTAAAGAAAAGCCAGTGCATCTCAGTGGCAAGTAAGACTTGAACCAATAAGTGAAGTTCTAGTCACTTATGGACAACATTGCTCAGTTTAGCCGACCAGTCCATGCAATGTTACTCCATGCTTTGTTCAAAGGAAGAAAAAGGTAAACATCACCAAAAGAGTTACAGATGTGAATTTGCAGGATCGTTCTGACACTAACACTGCGATTAGCATCGAACAAAGGCCGCCTAACCAATGTCCTGACTAACTCGAAGACAAGCTGCACTGCTGGGAATTATGAACCAAGGCAAACGATTTTCTCTTGTAGAAAAAGAAAAAACGTAACAGCAATTTGCAAACGACGACTATCAGAAGGGGTAAGAGATGACAAATTCTCATGGTAGAAGACCACAGTTCTATAATTATTTTAAACTCTTGATGTAACAGGCATCCACACTATAAACCAGCTCCAGGACAGGCGCAAAGATAAGAAATGGAACAGAGACGCAAAGGACTGTGGACGTTACCAGAGGCAACATTTTCCTTAGCCCTTGCTCTGCTCCGTTCACGTGGAACTGGTAGGCCAGAGTAAGAAGCTGGATAGCTTGCTCCACATCTGTCTTACTGGGCGATGCCAAAAGTTGGACCACTGTGGATATGGCTTCTTCCATTTGTCTACAATAGTTCAAAAATGTCTTCAAGGAAGCAATGAGGGTTCGAATCTGGGAGAGGGTAAATTCAGAATTACTGTCCTGCTGAGGTCTTGAGGTATGTTCTTGAGAAGGTCCACTGTCATCCTGCTCTGAATCTTCGTCGTTTTTTGAGGCATCACAAACAGTGGAAGCATCATTGTCAAGGGAAGAAGCGGTGCATTCAGGTTTATTGGTATCGGCCATCTCTTTTTCTCCCTCATTCTCGCTCATATCCTCTGGCCCCCCGTTTTCTGCGAAAGGGACTTCTTTACCCTCTTCATCATTGGGTACAGGGGTTCCAGAGACGTTTTCTTGCGACCCACTAGGTTTCATTGCCTCGAATTTTTTTTCAAAAACAGCGAGGGACGTTTCAATGCGGCTAGTTACAAAATCACTCCCAAAAGGATTCATCTGCATCAAAATAGATAACAACTGCAAACAGCGGAAGAAAAAGTTGAGTGTGGATGCGTAAAGTTAGAAATATAAAGCCACTTAAACATTTTGAAAGGCTCTCTGGTCTTTTGCCAGAAAACTCTCAAGCAACCTTAACTCATACGTCAACTGCTAGGGGACGCGACGTGCAACCCAATCCACTAAAGCTTGTCCAAAAGTGCCTATCCCAGTAGTTTAACTTACTTGCAGAGCACTTTTCCGCACTGATGCGGCTTTGTCCTCCAGTCGGCCAATAGCTAGTTGTGTAACTTCATTCCAGTGACTCAAAGGTATTGCTTTCTCTTCACAAAGATATGCCCAGGTTTGCAAAACTTTGCTGCGAGTGTAGGCTGAAGTGTCTCGAACTTGTTGCAACAAATGACTTAGCAAGCTGTCTTTATTCCGGATCCGTGAGTTTTCCGTGTCAGCTGATCCATCTGCATCCTTCTGCGAAAAGACTTTCGCGATCGTTATTCCCATGATGGAAACTAGAGCATTCCGAATGATGTATGGCTCCTCATTCAAATAGGGCATCAAAATACTCAGGTGCTTCTCTACAACTTTTGGTTGCCTTTCTGCCAAGCTCACCAAGAACTCTCCTACACTGCGTGCCCCCGCCGTATCCCTTACAAAAACTTTTGGATGCGTCCTTCCGACCTGCCGAATAACCTCTGCTGCTAATGTTCTTTCCCCTTGTGATACCATTTCCGCTAAAACTGAAGCAAGACGCTCTTGTTTATGCAGAAGATCAACGACAGAAGCCGCTGTTGCTTCAAGACAGCCATAATTTTTTGCACAGCTTATCACTATCCGAAACACTTCGGCTTTAAGATCTCCTTCCTTGACAGCATCAGGGTTCTCCAAAAATGTGAATGCTATTCTGCAGGAAGGAACAAAAATTTGTTAACTAAGAGGCATTACGCTTCTAAACAGTTTTTGCATTATCCCCCATTCCAACGAATGCAAACGTATCGGCCACATACTTGGACTAATTGCATTCTCAAAATACAACTGGGTGACTAGCATCACACCATGGACTAACGACACCTGGCGACAAATTTATAGAAAGAAAAGCAAAAGAAGGATAGAATCGCTTCCGAATGGGGTATATATGCTAGAACATGACTTGTTGAGTGATGTTATGACACCATTCACCACAACTACTATTGTTGAAACTGTGCATGAATTACAAATATTTAATGGATAAATTGAATGGGTTGGATTCCAGCCAGTCAGTATCTCAGACTGCATCAGATTAATGTTTATTAGCCATGATTCCCACAATAATACGGTAGCAGTGACCAATGTGATGGGCCAACTCTTTCTGATTACCACTTGACGATGTTAAACCTTTTTCGTGATAGGATTCTTTCAGCTTCAAAAGCAATTTCATACAGCCATGTTTTAGTGAAACATATTAGTGATTTGGAATCCTACGACCAAACAAATAAATTAAGCTCAATAGATACAGGCTCAGAAGGGAAAAAAAAAAAATGTATGCACCCAGACTTACTTTGTAAAAAGGCCAATGAATGAGTCTTCTGGCTGAGCACCCTGATAAAGCTGCTTAAGGTCTCTTTCGAGGACAGATGCCATTGGCCGTAGGACTTGCAAGCGTTGCACGGTCCAATCCCATCTAGTCGGTAGATGCTTTTTCTTTCCCTGCAAAACGGTGGCGTTTGGGCATAAGTTTTTGTGATTTTTATGCCAGGGAAGTCGCAGATTTAACCTAGCAGACCAGCATAGGAAGCCACGTCCATCAACTCTTAAACGCATGTAGTTTTTATGGAGTACATCAGGCCGTAAGTATACCAAAATATATATTACTTACGGCCTTATATATATATCTCCACTTGTTCCTCATGTCCATGAGCATATATGAAAAGGCACTAAATGTCGGATGGTGAATTGCTTTGCCATGTTTTAAACCTCCAAATGATACAAGCATTTTGAAACAGTTTTGTTCTGGGCACCTAATTGTGTAAGGGCCTTACCTTACGTGGAGTCTTTCCAGGACGTTCGTCGTGAAGAACAGGCTCGCCTTCAGCTGCTACTATTAAGTAATACAGAAGAAATGTGTAGATTTTCAGGGCATTCCTGTGTGAGCGCATGTGTGAGGTAATCGATCCATCATTGCCAGAGCCTTCCCTCAAGTATGCTGAAATGACTAATTCGATTGAAGGAGCGAGGCAGCTAAGGTTAGTTGCCAGCATGTCGACAAGGCGGCTTTTTGCTGATGGCGTCAACAATTCAAAGTCCCTGCATATGCACACCGGTAACAAAGTTCACACAACAGTGACAAAGGTTAATGGCTATCTAGTCCAGGAAATGTCACATGAGACCTGGCTGTCTGTTACTTTTTTAAAGGTGATAGAGAATGACGTGTCACTAAACTCGTGTTTCTAACAGAAAACTATGACAGGAAGCACCTTGAGTTGGAGGTTGAAGCATGCCTCATAAAGAAAAAGCAGGCAAAATACAGAGCCCGTGAACTCCAGCACATAAAGGAATGAAAAATTCTTACTGTACCAACTAAGTTGAGTAAGGCCAATGATTGAGAATATTTGCGTGATATCAGAAAATCTCACCTAATGAGTGAGTAAGCTCTGCTGAAAATCTCCTCCTCTTTAATACAAAGTACTTCTTTTTCAGATAGCTCAAACGAAAGTTCTGTACAAAACCTAAATTTCTTAGTTAGTAGAGGCCAAAAATTGATCGACAATGCAAGTGGCTGGTGAGCATGACTGACATATTTCTTGTCCAAAAGCCCCTTCTCGCCCCCTCTCTTCCTCTCCCTCTTCCTTTCCCACTCTCTCTCTCCCTCTCCTTTCCCCTCTCCCTCGCCCTCACCCCCTCCCCCTTCCTCCACCTTCCCCTTCCTACCCCTCCCCCTTCCTCCCCCTCCCCGTTCCCCTCCCCCCTGTCCCTCTCCCTCTCCTCCTCACAAGCTTAGTTTCATGTTCTTCACGTAGACATGTATATTTTCAAATCAAAATGTGATTCCAAATTCCTTTTCCTACAGTTCCTGTCAAGCCCTAATTTCTGTATAATTAATTGACTGGAGTTAAAATCTTTTACCTTCAATCTGAGCCATAACTTCCTCGTTAGTCATCACACTAATATCCATAGCCTGTTTCACATATAGTAAGCTGTCGTCTTCCGGTTCCATCTCAACATCTCTCAGGTTAAATGGAATTTTGAATTCAAGAGCCATTGCTGAATATTGGGGATTGCAAAAAAACTGAAAACAAATACAGGATGTGTCTTTCCTTCTGTAATATATCTACTGCACAAGAAATGTATACCCTAACGAATAAGAAAATTCTTCCAGGATTTTCGATGCAGAAATATATATATGCAAAAAGAAAAGAAGATTCCACAAAAAACGTTTTAAACAATGACGTTTTATGCGGCTTGCGGTTCTGGAGTTGCAAGGTTTACAGATCTAGAATTTCCAATTCAAATTTTGGAGCAGTGCTTCAACGAACTAATCCACAAACCACGGCGGAAATCGCAGTCGTCAAATGCTTCGCCTCCAGTGTATCCACGCTTGCAAAATAAACCGACCGTGACCGTCAGGTTAACATCGACGCACATTTGAATTTTGAACTTTTCAAGAAAGAGAACTAGTAAGGGGTGGTTAAACATGTATCCAACACATTAACTTTCATGCGTGCGCACGCTTCGTTGGGTAATAGGACAAAGTGTACAAATTGTGTGAGAACTTTGTCTCGCGCTACATGTTTGAATATTATTTTGTACAAACTTATTTTGAGGTACAACCCTAAAATTGCGGGAATTTTGTGCCAGTCCCGCGAATGAAGGGTCACTGATGACACTCCTCGCCGAAATTATTTCCACGCTGCAACCTTCATCGCTTATAGTGTTAATAACACTATATCCGCGCCCCTAGATTTAGACCTTTGAACCTTAAATAGAAGTAATAATACTATTTTTTTCTTTACCTTAATATAGGTACGGTTTAATTAGCGTCATTGACTCTGTTTGGCTGGGTATTAAATAGTGTAGTGTACGAAATATGCCAGTCCGTACTAAAACTGCTCGCTTTTTGGTACAAACATACAAAAAAAGTGTCACGTAACAATGTCGAGATCGGAAAGTGAGTGGCGTTGACATGTGAAAGAGCTCTCAGGATTGATTCCTACTAATAAAGAGGGGCGAAATCACGCGAACATGTTCTCACATGTTTAAACGTCGACTATGTGAGTACACGTTGGAGGGGCTACACTATGGGAATGTGTATCCTAATTACTTCGATATTTTTCCTCGCAAACATCCATCGCAAGGTTTTTGTTTTGTTTTTCCAAACTGCTTCTCAATTAGCTTGGGGAATTGTGCCACCTTCCTACTGTCTCAAAGCCTACTGCTGGTGTTTGTTATAGAGTTAGAAGTCATGTATTGTCTCATGGCTCGATCAATGTTTTTACAACTACAAAAGTCTTTCAACGATTATTTTTTCCCCCGTCTATTCGGTGTCATGACACGAGAAGGTTATGAGGAAATTGGTAACGCTTTACGGGCTACTCTTAACTTACACTCATATCTTGTGGTTCTTGAAGTTCACATTGCTAATGCTTTCAACACGGTTTATTATAATGTTGTGACCGCGGACAAGCCTCCTTTCCCATCAGCAGATATTTTCCTATTGTAAGCCCTTCTTACTACACGTACAATTTTTTTTTTATCTACTTGAAAGCCCATTGAAAGTCGTTGCCATTTTCGACTCAATTGTTAAAACTTGTGAAGGTGAATTTTTAGGACACTTTATCTACTCTAACCCACTTTGAATTGTTTTATGCTTTTACTTTCAATCCCTGTCTTATTTGCCTCTAGATTTTTGGTGAATTGTATTAAATGGTCAAAATGGTGTTCGATTGTTTTTAACAGATTTGCTTTTTAAAAGTTGTATTTGTGTTTAATTATGTTTTTTTTTCTATTTTTTATTTCAAACACTTCTTCCCCTTGCACCTCCTTTGGAACATTTTTTTTTAACCTCGTCGAGAAATATAAAATTACGCCATGTGAAAAGTGAACTGGAAAAATCATGACTACTGTTTTACACAAAGTGGTGATTTGGGTTTGGAGAAATGGTGACATTCTTGAATGAGATGGATCTTATCAATCGAGTTGTCCACTAAAGTGTTTCCAAACTCGAAGGTTTGTGCGCTAAGGACGAGAAAAGGATTTTAATTTTTCCATTTATGCCAAACGGATTTGTCGCAGATCACATGCAACGTGAGCCTCTCTCTCTTGTCACTGTATTTTTTGGCTCCTATTTATTTGCTTTAAATCACCAAAACCGAAAAGTTATCCAATCGGAAAACCTCCAATCACTTATAGTTTTACACTAGAAACAATAACGGTAGGGGCAATGGTGCTCGCTTAATGCTCTCTACAATTCCTTTGATGCCGCAAACCACATCAAGTCACGGAATGAAAAACATGCAAGAATAAATTGGTTGTTTTATACTCGCTAATATAAATAAAGGTGCTACTGATATATATTTTCCCGTTTATATTATAAAGTGACTTAGAGCTCTCCACGTAATTTGTTAGATATGAAATCGCCACTTTCAATTATGTTGTTCAACATCCTTTGTTTACAATGTTTTTTTTTTGGTCACCTGTTTTCATTATTTTTTTGTTTTATGCCATGTTTTTCTCGTAAATCAGGTTATTGTTTAGGAGGAAAGAAACCGTTCTCTTCAACGAAATGAAAGAAAGCTACAATTAGAACTGCTGAGGGACTAGCATATCTTCACGACCAATGTGTCTGATTATTTTATAATTTTAGAATTGTAGTTAAAAAACAACTAAATCAAAACAACATTTTTTTTTCAACAACTTAGTTTCATTAGAAGTAAACCTACACAAAGTCAACCATCGTCAACTAGAGCATGTTATGAGGAAAAAATGTTATAACAGAACAATCGACAACTTTATTCGAATGATCCTTGTACGCTTTTTAGTTTTTGTGATGTGATTTTACACATTTTTTGTTGCGACACTTCAATTATGGATCACTAAGTTCAGTTTTGAGGCATGCAATGACAAATACTAGATGTTGTTGCCAACTTCAAAACGTAGTTAGTGACAGAGAAGATGATGTTCATCGAACTTCAAAAATGAAATATAATAGAAGGATCACGTTGAAGATTGTGTAAAATTATAGTGGGGAGATATAACCAAGTTTTGAAGGTATAACCGTATAATTACGATTAACATAGATTTTGTACTTAAAATATGGTTTAAAAACTTTACGGGTACATGAACAATATGCATTTATCACCATGATAAGTTTGTTAGCATTTATGTTATTGCATATGTTACTTGCTACATATTGTTGTGGGTGATGGCATGAAAGTGGTCGTGAGCAGGTTGCTAACAAATGTTTATCCAAACTCGAAATCGTACTGAACAAGTCGGACATACATATGAACTTGATGCATCTGTATGCATTAAAAAATGCATAAAAAAAAAATTTCACGCTTGCATATGACGCAACAATGCCACTTTTTTTGCACATTTTAAAGAGCATCTAGAGTACGTACAGGCATAATTCATGCACTACATTATTTAATAAATGCCCAAATTAGTGTATTAACATTAATTAAACATTGCCTATATTGAACTAAACGAAAATGTAGCTACCATTTTTGTTTTGGGTTCGAGGGTCAAAATTTAGGGGCGCCGAGTTAGTGTTATTAACAGTACACCATTAATCGTTATTATTGTTAACATTAATTTTGTTGCGGCTTTTTTGGGCCCAAAGTCATAAATCAACGTTATTAACATTAAAATACAATTAACTTTATGGAAAGTATTTATTTACTGTTAACTATTTTATATTACGTTCGTCAAAATTAGTGTGGTTGGAAGAAGTTCGTTTTTGTACATCGGGTCTACGTGACATCTCATTTCTACAACATTAAGTGCGTGTAAATTAACTTTCAATACTAGTTAACTGCCAAAAAGAGCGAAACATTACAAAATATATAGCATAAAACATCGTAAAATTTACTCTAACTAACAAATGTTCCGAACGATTCCCAAACCCCACAAGTATCTCGGCGAAAGCTGTCAATGCAGTACACCTGCACTTGAAATAGTATTGATGACAGCTCAGCGTACACGCTACGAAGTCGACACACAAATTGGCTTTAAGTGCCAAGTTAATGTTATTTTTTCTTTGGACACAAAATCACAAATTAGTGTTATTTGCACTAAATTATCTTTTACGCTAACTTTTTTGTAACAATAATAACCATTAGTAGTGTAGTAGCGGTTCATGGTTGCACTGTATTGTTGACAATACTATTTAGTAGTGTTGTGTATCGACAAAAAAAATATCGCGATAAAACCGCTACCGATAGTTATCGGTTATCGAACGGTGAGAGCTATCGATATATCGCTCAAAGACCAACAAAATTCCTTTTTGACAATAAGTAGAACAAAATATAGTACGCTATATTATAGTACTTCATAATATATTGTATTATATTTTTGATTGTATATAGCGTGGCATGCAATGTATGACAACCTATTCCGTACTATGTATAACGGGAGTGTAGTACGGACAAGTAACATTAAAAAATAAAACCGTACAGCTATCGCCAATAATTATCGGTAACGTTGTTATCGCGATAAAATATCGTTATTATCGGGTATTTTATCGCGATAACACCGGTACACCTTGAATCGTTATTAGCGTTAAGAAATTATTAGTGTTAAAAATTAATTATCGTTATTAACGCTAATTTGGATTTTGCAAGATTTCGAAAAAAAAATATTACTCTAATTGATCCATAACCCTGATTTGGGTACAACGGATCTGCCATCAGGATCTTCACGGTAAAATAGGTAAAAGTACAAAATTTGACAAATTGTACATCGTCGCGTCCTTTTACTCTAATTTATTCATAACTCTAATTCGGGTTTTCTCCCGTATAATTAATACTCGATCAATATCTTTACACTAAAATAGGTAGGATCTCATTCTGCCTTTTATTACGAGGGCAATTTTCCGTGCGATTGCGATTATTTTAATCCATATTTCGTACTTTTATACTTTACAGAGTACCCTTTTGTACGGACCAACACGTCCGTACACCGCACTATTCAACAAAATCATAAATTATAATTATTAACGCTAATTCACCAAAACCTTAATTAACGTAAAAAATAATTTAGTGTTATTAATTCTATTTCAGGTAAAACCCTAAAAAATTGGGGGGCCGATATAGCGTTCATAACGCTAATAACGATTCAAGGTGTATTGATATACCATGCCAATATACCAATTATAGGCAAGCCAAAAAAATGGACATATCGGTTATCGGCAAAATCCCACCGATATACAACACTTATGTACAGTATTTAGATGAGTGGTATGCAATTAGACACGATGTCTAGCATTATTTGTTGTAAGAAACTATATCAAAGAGTTAAACGGTTATAAATCTACAAACGTCGGTGATGGGCGGTATCATGTACGGAATAGTTACGAGTAGTCTGAAACTTTGAACTGTGAAGAATCTGGTTTAGTTCGGTTCAGTTCGCTTTCGTTTTCGGGTTAACCGGGCTGTTACGATAATCGATAACCGATAACCGATAGAGTATTAGGGTACGTCCCCATGTAATCGGTACTTTGATAAAGTAGTTTGGACTATAGTGAAGATTCGCCGTACTACTTCGAAGAGCGTCCCAATGTGCGAAAATGAAATCGGTAGTGTTGGGTATCGAGGACCCATTGCCGATATTCGATATATATCGAATTTCAAGTACCCGATAATCGATATATCGCTTCGATATATCGAATTTCAAATCATCGCGATATATCGCCGATATATCGCCAATATATCGTATCGTCGATATATCGAAGCTAATATAAGATAAAATCCCACAGGTTTTTAAAGTCTCGTGACTTCGGACAAAGTGACTGTAAAATCTTTGCCGGAAAGAAATACGGTTTTTTCCTGAAAGTCAGCAGAGTGAAGGAGATCTCTGAGGTACATTGACGAGGTACACTTGTGAAGTACTGGAGTTGCAAGGTTTACAGATCTAGAATTTCCAATTCAAATTTTGGAGCAGTGCTTCAACGAACTAATCCACAAACCACGGCGGAAATCGCAGTCGTCAAATGCTTCGCCTCCAGTGTATCCACGCTTGCAAAATAAACCGACCGTGACCGTCAGGTTAACATCGACGCACATTTGAATTTTGAACTTTTCAAGAAAGAGAACTAGTAAGGGTGGTTAAACATGTATCCAACACATTAACTTTCATGCGTGCGCACGCTTCGTTGGGTAATAGGACAAAGTGTACAAATTGTGTGAGAACTTTCAACTTTGTCTCGCGCTACATGTTTGAATATTATTTTGTACAAACTTAGGGTGTGTCCCCATGTGGCTACGTTCGGGTTTTTTTCTGTCGTTTTCCTTTAAAACTTAGCGCCGTACTGCCTATGTTGTAACCGTACGAAGGAATCGCAAATTTGCAGAGTACAATTTGCGTCATCCTTGAACTTAGGATGTACGAAAATTTGTCGTCTTGTGTTTTTCGACCCACTTCCACGACAAAAAACGTCATCTTCAACCTTACGTTTAAAACACATGCGCGATGTGTTTTAAAACTAGGTATTTTCGATAAACAAATAGGAACATATATTCGCACGTGCCCTAATTTTCAAAAAAAATCATACGATTTCCAAGGACATAGAAAAGTATATAATTCGCTATGTTTTGTCTGTTTGAGTTCAATACAACAAAAAAAGTACACAATTTGTTTGGTTTTGTCCGTTTTCGTCCAGTACGGATTTTTTTTTTTGCAGGAGTCTCGAAATTCTGATGCCATTTCAGGTCGACCGGACAGGCGACGCGAAGGCAAATCGCATCTTCTTCAACCGTGAAATTGCACAGGCTGCAAGGTGGTACGTCTACAATGTCACGGTAAGATATGCGACGTCACAAAGCAGTTCCAAAAAATAATGTGCGATTGTAGATAGTAGATTGTAGACGTTGACAGGCGTCACAAGTATTGTCGACGTTTACAATCGTCACAAGCGCAAGTTACGATTTCGTCCTTACAGACATAAGGACACTTGAAAACTGGGTCCGGCGGATCCGCGCTAAAATACAAAGTAAGTTCGCTAAGTTACAAGTACAAAGGGACATACCTTTAATCGCTTATATTGTTAATAACACTGTATCCGCGCCCCTAGATTTAGACCTTTGAACAATAAATATAAATAATTTTTTTTTTCTTTACCTTAATATAGGTACGGTTTTATTAGCGCAATTGACTCTGTTTGGCTGGGTATTAAATAGTGTAGTGAACGAAATATGCTGGTCCATACTAAAATTGTTCGCTTTTTGGTACAAACGCACAGAAAAAGTGTCACGTAACAGTGTCGAGATCAAAAAGTGAGTGGCGCTGACATGAAAAAGAGCTCTCACGATTTGTTCCTAGAAATTAAGAGGGGCGAAATCACGCGAACATGTTCTCACATGTTCAAACGTCGACTATGTGAACACACGTTGGATGGGCTACACTATGGGAATGTGTATCCTACTTACTTGATAATTTTACTCGCAAACATCAATTGCAAGGTTGCGATTTGTTATTCCAAACTGCATCTCAATTAGCTTGGGGAAATGAGCCACCTAGTCTAACACTACTTTCAGTATCAACACAAAAATTTTGTGGTCTCCATTAACCCACAAAATTAGCAGCCTATGTCAAGCCCCTAGGATAATATTTGCCCCTTTCACTTTCTCACTCAATAAGTGCCGCCCAGGCACACAAATATTCTGACCACCCTCACCCCTGTGAGGACAACACTCGTTTGAGTCAAATCAAAAAGAATCACTGAATTTGCTCCTCGAGCAGTAAGTTGTGGATGGCCAAAGATGGCCTATAAATACCAAAGGTCATCTGGAGAGAGGAGCATCAAACACGCTAAGTCCCTTAACTCTTACTCAAAACTACCTACTACTCTACCCTAGGCCAATCAAAAGATTGTATAGTACAAGAAGGTACAGTGGCCGATTGTACTTATTATACGGCCTTTGTACAACATGGCCTTCTAGTTGACACTTGTCAATTTGGGAACCATCGTTCCTCCTCCCATCCTTTCCGGCTTCCAATGACGTGGCGCCACGTGGCACAGCGCGCCGCTTTGTCCGAAAGCCGCTGAAGATTCATTCGGGTTTGGCGGGGGCGACAACGTCTGTCCGATAATGTATTTTACACGGTTAGATTCGCGTCCGCGAGCGTTGTTTAATTATAGATGACGTTTCGTCAATTTTGGTATGTTTAAGTGAAAGTGACGTTTTGCGTAACACTTTAATTAATTACCGAACCACATACATGTATTGTTTCATTAACGCCTAAATGGTTAAGGCGTATGTCTACATAGTACTCTGCAGACCAAGGTTAAATCTTGTTTAGGGCAACATTTTGGTAATCTATCAATCTGTTTGCCTGTCTGCCTGTTTCTTTCTGACTATGGCGGCAACCATGGTGACTCTCTCTCTCTCTCTCTCTTCACTCTAGATTCTAAATTAAGAAGTGAATAATAATTGCTTCTTTTCAACACTCCCCTTATTTTTTAGTCAACTTTTAATTTAAGTCCACAATTTTCTCTGCAAAATTTAAATTTAGGAGAACGCACCGGTTTTGTCATCATGTCTGCAATCATCTCATTATCACTTTTATGAACCAGTTTAATTATTTTATTCTCAACCTTCTCTATGACAAAGCTTAGTCTTATATCCATATGTTTAGCTTTGAAATGGTGTTTTGGATTAGCTGCGATAGAGATAGCAACTTCATTATCACAAAAGACATTATGAGTCCAAGATTTCATGAACCCAAGTTCTTCGAGTAGAGATTTTACCCACATTAATTCTTTATTGGCAGCACATAAAGCCATGTATTCAGCCTCCATAGTGGACTGAGCAACTACTTTCTGTTGTTTGCTACTCCAATAGCATGCACCAGATCCAATTTGCAACACATATCTAGTTGTACATAGTCTCAAAGGCACATCCCCATAACTGGCATCACTCCAAGTGGTGATGTTAGTGTGCTCCCCTCCCAAATGCAACCATAATTCCCTTGTTCCCACCAAATATCTCATCACTCTTTTGGCTGCTTCCCAGTCTCTTTTCTTAGGTTCATTTAGACTTCTACTGAGATCACCTACAGCCGCAGCTATGTCCGGACGTGTACAATTCATAAAGTATATTAAACTTCCTACAATTTGCCGATAAGGAATTCCTTCTATAAACCTCTTTTCTTCCTCATCCATCTCATCATTCAAAATCAATATCCCTCCCTCTTCACTCCCCTCCGATACTTTCTTTAAATCCATGGGAGTGGTAAACCCATTTGCTTTCTCCATGTGAAATATTTTTAGCATATTAGTGATAGCTTATTTCTAAGTGAGTCTTATAATTCTATTCCCTCTATTCCTCTTCATTTGAATCCCCAAAATGTATTTTGCTTCGCCGAGATCTTTCATGTCAAACTGACTTCTCAGATCCTGTTTGAGTTTGTTAATTTTATCTAAGGACTTGCTTAAGACTAACAAATCATCTACATAAATAGCAATAAATATCACTCTATTTTCATCCTCAAATATATATATCGAGTGATTTGAACTTATTCTAATGTATCCCAAACCTGTTAGAAATTCGTCCAATTTTATGTTCCATTGTCGCGGGGCTTGCTTAAGGCCATAAAGTGATTTTATCAGTTTGCACACCCGACTTTCTTCTCCACTTTCCACGATTCCTTCCGGTTGCCTCATGTAGATTTTTTCTTCCAACTCTCCGTGTAAGAAATGAATCTTAATATCCATCTGGTGTATTTCCATATTCTCAGCTGCGGCTAAACTTAAGAGGATTGTGACAGAAGGGAATATGACTACGGGTGCAAAGGTTTCTTCATAGTCTATTCTTTCTTTCTGGGTATAACCTTTAGCAACCAACCTAGCCTTATATCTTTTAATGGTGTTTTCTAGGTTTAGTTTAAGCTTAAAAACCCACTTACATCCAATCGGTTTTCTATCCGGTGGACAATCTACCAACGCCCATGTATTGGCTTCCATGATAGAGGCCATTTCTTCATTGATGACAGTGATCCACTGACTGCTTTCCGGGGTATTTATGGCCTCTAAGTATGTTGGAGATTCTTCTGGGTGAGACATCTTTGTGAGTTTATTAATTACATGTCTTTCTTGAAGCCGTTTACTATTTATTTTTCCTTCTTCAAAATTGGACGCTGGTATGGAAGGCATCCTCGGGTTTCGTTTATGAATATTTTCATCTCCCCTATTATCCAATTTCGGTGTTTGATCAAGTTCCTCGTCGGTTTCCACCTCGTATTGTGGTGTTACCTCGGATGTTGTCTTTTCGTCCTTCTCTTTTGGCACATCTGCAGATTTTTCCTTCTCCCCGTCTTCCTTCTCTTCATTTCCCAAGTCAAAGTTAGAATATTGACCCGATTCAAATCTGATTTTGACTTCTTTGTTATATTTGAATGGATCAATAGACTTTACTTCATTCATCACCACTATATGTTTTACCAAAATGATATCTCTCTTTTTCAAGTCATATTCTCGATATCCTTTTGTTCTCTCATCATATCCTACAAGATATCTTGGTTTCCCTCTTCCCTCTTAGTTCTATTTAGTCTTATCGAAATCCAAACTGTAGACTTGACTTCCGAACACTCTCAAACTAGACAAATCTGGTTTTCTTCCCGTCCACCTTTTTAACCGAGTTTCCTCTTTATTTGCCGAAGTTAGCACTCTATTTTTGATAAAGTTAACATAGTTCATAGACTCAGCCCAAAACTGCAATCCTATTCTTTTGTCAGTTAGCATACTTCTGGACATATCTCCTAAAGTTCTATTCACTCTTTCTGCTACTCCATTTTGTTCCGGATTATAAGGAATTGTTTTCTCACGATGGATTCTTTCTTCTTTTAGAAATTTTTCAAATTCCTTTGAGGTGTATTCTTTCCCATTATCACTTTTTATCTCTTTTATTGAGGTTTCATGTAATTCTTCACTCTATACTTTGTATTCTTTGAAACATCTTATTGCCTTTGACTTATGTCTAAGAAAATATACCTTAGTGTATCTAGACCAATCATCTGTAATGGTTAGCATCCATATTTTCCCCCCATGTGAAACAGACCTAGCTGGTCCCCAAACATCAGTGTGAACTAGATATAATACTTTCTCTCTTCTAAATGTGGATGCCTTTGGAAATGGAAGTCTATGAATCTTCCCTTGGGCACATCCACTACAATCATGTGAGGTCTCATTATCTCCAAACTCAACTTCATCCACTGTTTTTTTTCTTCATTTTCTTTAATCTATCTAGATTCACATGCCCTAACCTCTTGTGCCAACGCATCATATCACTTCTACATGAGTAGAGAACACCTTTTTCATTGCAAAGTACAATTATGAACATTCCTTGACTACCCTTTTCAGCTATGAAATAAACCTCATTATCAAAGCTAGCTGCGAAGATTCCTTTCTTAGTTCCGGTTTCGAACTCTTTTTCATCTAGAACAGCTGTAGAGACTAGATTCTTGCTAAGCTATGGAATGTAAAAAACATATGAGAGTGTTATAATTGAAGCCTTTCCATCAACTAGAACTTTTAATTCAACCAATCCAACAAGGTTTGTGGTTTCTACTCTACCATCTCCATACTCTATCTCAACTGTTGGAATTTTTCTTAATTTAGTAAACCACCTCTTATCCTTGCACATATGCATTGAGGCCCTTTAGTCTATGATCCACCCATCCTCAGGTGGATCCCTGTAACCTCCGAAGGCACACTTTTGTCTCCGTAAAATGTCTGCATGCTTCTCAGTGGTTTTTGGTTTAAGAAGAAGCTCCTCAAGCTCCTATTCCGGTTCGATTACGTCATCTTTTTCCTCGTCATGAACTTGAGTCACAAAAGCCTTTTTCTTTCCTCCATCTTTGGAGGAACCTTGTCCATGTTTCAGTCGGAGATCCGCAAGCTTGACACAATTTGCCATATATTGTCCTGGTTTCTTGCAGAAGTGACATAATCTACCCCGAGGAGCTCCTCTCCCCTGTCGATCAAATCTGCCACCTTTTTGTCTTTTTCCTCCAAAGTTTCAATAAGGATCCTTTCCCTTTTCCTCATCACGTTTCCGCCAATCTGATCCTGCAGCCATTGCTTGAACATTCGCACTTCCTCTCCTAAGTTCTATGGTACTCTCTTTCACTAAAATCATCCCACTGTATCATTCCAATTCCAATTGGTATCCCTTAGATCCTACAACCGATTAATGATATTCTCATACTCTTCAAGCAGTTGCATTATCAATGTATTTACTGTTGTCTCTCAGACCATGAGTTACCTGCGCTCTTTAGTTCTCCAAATAATGCTCCTAAGTCATTGCAATAATCATTCATAATTCCTCCCTTGTAAGTATAAGCTGAAATCTTATTTTTTGCCGACTCTTGTTGCTGCAATATCCCACTCTTATATTTGTTGTTAAGAGATACCCATATCTGAGAGGAAGATCTAACATGCATAGAGGAATGGCAATACCATTCACTACACTTTTTTGATTATTAAGTGCTTAGTCACCTTGTCCTTCTTGTTCCAATTTTCATATCCTGATCATTCGGTCTGACTCCCTATCAACATTGTTGGTGGTGCTGCTACTGGTATCGTCCTTGAAAATGGAGTCCCTCGAGAAGCAACTCTTCCCTTTTCTCCTTCCATGACTATCTCATCCCCTTCCTCGTCATCGTTCTTGATGGTGGCTCTAGTGGTGGAGGCGCCAGAAAAACATGTTTCTCCAAACCCAGGTAGAGGTGGACATCGAATTTTCGCGGACACTATGCCCCATAGGTGCTTCTCAAAAAGTTCTCCCTCCATCATCATTTCCCAATAAAGAAAGTAAGATCCATTAAATATGGGCACCCTAGAGAGTGGGCCCATAACTTGAAATTATGTGGTCTCCATTAACCCACAAAATTAGTAGCCTATGTAAAGCCTCTAGGATAATATTTGCCCCTTTCACTTTCTAACTCAATAAGTGCCGCCTAGGCACACAAATACTCTTACCACCCTCGCCCTTGTGAGGACAAGACTCCTTTGAGTCAAACGCAAAAAGAATCACTGAATTTGCTCCCCTGAGCCGTAAGTTACGGCTGGCCAAAGATGGCCTATAAATACAAAAGGTCATCTGGAGAGAGAAGTCCCTTCACTCCTACTCAGAACTACCTACCACTCTACCCTAGGCTAATCAAAAGATTGTATAGTATAAGAAGGTACAGTGGCCGATTGTACTTCTTGTACGGCCTTTGTACAACATGGCCTTCTAGTTGACACTTGTCAACTTGGGAGCCATCGTTCCTCCTCCCATCCTTTCGGCTTACAATAACGTGGCGCCACGTGACATAGCGCGCCGCTTTGTCTGAAAGCCGCCAAAGGTTCATTCCGGTTTGGCGGGGGCGACAACGTCCTTCTGATAATGAATTTTACACGGTTAGATTCGCGTCCGCGAGCGTTGTTTAATTATAGATATGACGTTTCGTCAATTTTGGTATGTTTAAGTGAAAGTGACGTTTTGCGTAACACTTTAATTAATTACCGAACCACATACGTGTATCGTTTCATTAACGCATAAATGGTTAAGGCGTATGTCTACTTAGTACTTTGCAGACCAATGTTAAATCTTGTTTAGGGCAATATTTTGGTAATCTATCAATCTGTATGCATGTCTGCCTGTTTCATCCTGACTATGGTGGCAACCATGGTGACTCTCTCTCTTCACTCTAGAGTCTAAATTAAAAAGTGAATAATAATTACTTCTTTTCAACACACACCTTTTTATTCTCTCAGAGCCTACTGCTGGTGTTTGTTATAAAGTTAAGAGTCATGTATTGTCTTCTGGCTTGATCAATGTTTTTACAACTAAAAAAGTTTTTCAACGATTATTTTTTCCCCCTTCTATTCGGTGTCATGATACGAGAAGGTTGTGAGGAAATCGATCACGCTTTACAGGCTACTCTTAATTTGCACTCATATCTTGTGGTTCTTGAAGTTCACATTGCCAATGCTTTAAACACGGTTTATTATAATGTTGTGACCGCTGACACGCCTCTTTTCCCATCAGCCGATATTTTCCTTTTGTAAGCGGTTTTTACTCCACGTACAAATTTTTTTTTATCTACTTAAAAGCCCATTAAAGTCGTTGCCATTTTTGACTGAATTGTTATGGCTTGTGAAGGTGAATTTTTAGGACACTCTTTATCTACTCTAACCCACTTAGAACTCTTTTATGCTTTTACTTTCAATCTCCGTCTTATTTGCCTCTAGATTTATGCCATATTTTTCTCATAAATCATGTTATGTTTAGGAGGGAAAATACCAGTCTCTTCAACGAAGTGAAGGAAAGGTACAATTGGAACTGTTGCGGGACTAACATATCTTCACGACTAATATGCCTGATTATTTTATAATTTTAAAACAATATGCTTTATGGTTATTTTTAAACTATTTGGTATTATTAGCGTTTTTATGTGTTATCACACTATTTGAATGTATACTTATCAGGTTATGTTGTTGTAGTGTTCATAACAAGAGACTCATGGTTCACCATCCATGTTTTTTTGCAGCCTTTCTTAAGAATTGGACCACTCGACGCATAATTTAATGATGGTTGAGCAAGATATTTTGGTGGTCCCCTTACTCGATGTATACTCTACCCCGGCGCACCACACGTGCATTAAAGCCGTGTGGACAATTTCATACCTAAGACATTCACAAAATATTGGAATCTCTGTTTGATTGTGCCACGAGTAAAGTAATGTTTACAAATGGCATTGTGGTTTTTTTTCCGGTCGTGAGTAATGGACATTTGGAGTACTATGTTATTGTAAGATCTAGATGAAATAAATAACCAGAATATTTCAACCTCTTGAAATTTCAACCATAGGAAGTCTCGCTCGCTCTCCCCTTTATTAAACAAATATGATTTACAATTTTAGAATATTGTTTTTAAGGAGTTCAGCAAAGAATTAGAGAAAATTGCTCTCATGTTTATGTCTCAAATTTCCGAATATTGTTAATGTTATAGACTGTAATATTGCAGGCTTGGTCGCATAATTTTTTGAAAATCGTATAGACTTACATTATTTAAATCAGGTTGGCGTGGTATAATTTCGAACCATCATAACATTTATGCTTAATTGTTTGTACTTTGAGATTTGGGTCATCATAATTATCGAACACCTCACAAAATAATCATTTAAAGTTCAATATTACAAACATGGTTGTAGTTTCATTAGGAATAAACCTACACGAATTCGACCATCGTCAACTAGAACATGTTACGAGGAACACATGTTATAACAAAACAATGGACTACTTTATTCTTATGATCCTTGTACGTTTTTTAGTTTTTGTGATACGATTTTACACACTTTTTGTTGCAACACTTCAATTAGGGATCACTAAGTTTAGTTTTAAGGCACGAAATGACAAATACTAGATGTTGTTGCCAACTTCAAAACGTAGTTAGTGACAGAGAAGATGATGTTCATCGAACTTCAAAATTGAAAAATAATAGAATGGGTCACATTAAAGATTGAATTAAATTATAATAGGGAGACATAATCGGGTTTTGAAGGTATAGCCATATAATTATGATTAGCATAGATTGACTTTGTACTTAAAAAATGGTTGAAAAACTTTATGGGTACATGAACAATTTGCATGGATCACTATAATAAGTTTGTTACCATTTATGTTATTACATATGTTCCTAGCTACATATTCTAGTGGGTGATGGCATGAAAGTGGTCGTGAGCAGATTGCTAACAAATGTTTATGCAAACTCGAAATCCTACTGAAATAGTCAGACATATGTATGAACTTGATGCATCTTTATGCATTAAAAAATGCATAAAAAATATTTTTTTACGCATGCACATGGCACAACAATGCCACTTTTTTTGCATGTTTTAAATAGCATCTATAGTATGTACAAACATATTTCATGCACTAAATTATTTAATAAACGCCCAAATTACTGTAATTGACACTAATTAAACATTACCTATATTGTACTAAATGAAAATGTAGCCGCCATTTTTGTTTTGGGTTTGAGGGTCAAAATTTAGAGGCGCCGATTTATAATTATTAGCAGTACACCATTAATCGTTATTACTGTTGACACTAATTTTGTTGCGGCTTTTTTTGGCCCAAAACTACAAATTAGCGTTATAAACATTAGAAAATAATTAACTTTATGGAAATTATTAATTTAGTGTTAACCATTTTATATTACATTCGTCAAAATTAGTGTGATGTGCAAGAAGCTCGTTTCCGTACATTGGGTCTACGTGACATCTTATTTCTACAACATTAAGTGCGTGTAAATTAAATTTCAATGCTAGTTAGTTGTCAAAAAGAGCGAAACATTTCAAAATATAAAGCAAAAAGTATCGTAAAATTTACTCTAACTAACATTTCCCGAACAATTCCCAAACCCCACAAGTATCGCGACAAAAGCTGTCAAGGCAATACATCTGCATTTGAAATCATAGATGTCTCATTCGAACGAATTTTGACATTTTTACGAAATTTCGTTATTTTTTATAGATTTTGAACCTTTCGTAAAATGCGTATACTTTTCGTACGGACTAAATGTACCATAATAATGTACGGAAATATTCAAAGAAAGGGTTTAACGTACACAATGAATGGCTATTAAATTTAAACTCTATTTTGAGTAAAAGGCCTAACGCCAACAAAAAATACAAAACTAACGCTAATTTATACACACCTAACACTAATTTGGATGTAGCCGCGATAGTCTTCGATGCTTAAACATGTGAGAACAGGTTCTCGCATTCTCCCTCGTTTTTATAACTCGGATTCAAATCCGAGTGCGCTCTTTCGTGGCGACGCACTCAATTTCCTGTGTCGACGCCTTTATCTAACGCTTATTTTGTACGTTTGTACAAAATAAGGAGAACAGTTTTATTTTTTACACTACACTATTTAAATATTTTAAAAAGTCGAAATCGGAGCAAATAACGCTAATTAAACAAAACCTATAGCCGGTGTTCACATATTTGACACTTAAACATGAGCGAACAGGTTTTTGTGATTTTCTTTCGACTTTATGACTTAGAATCAAATATGAGTACGCTTTTCCGTGGCAACGCACTCAATTTCCCCTGTCGACGTTTTTACTTGACACATATTTTGTACATCTGTACAAAATAATGTATGGTTTTAGAATGAACTAACACAATTTGTAAATTCCACTTTTTTTAAAGCAACTGAAGTTAGAGTAGCTAACGCTAATTAAAAAGTATGCGTATTAAGGTAAAACAAAAATAAGTTTGATTGAGTTGTAGTAGTATTTTTTATTAGATGTTTTTATATTTTATATTTTATATAGTCAAAGTCGGTAAACACATTTTATAATGTTTTGAATTTTGTTTCATGCGCATATTCGTTATTATTTGGGTGTTTCATGCGTGCGTTTTATGCGCATGAGACATCTATGTTTGAAATAGTATTAATGACAGCTCAGTGTACACGCTACGAAGTTGATTTGGGTGTCATGCCGCATTGTGTCGAGACAATTTTGTTTATTTATAGGAATGATACGGGCTGCGGCTACACTAATTCCGGTTTGTGTTAAAATCATGTTTGAATGCAAAATTTATTGTGTACTTACTTCGAAGAGACGCCGAGAATTCCGCGGGTGACACGGAGATACATATTTGAGTGAGCGACGGCGTTCGTACTTTTGTTTTTGTCGCAGATTTTGGAGTGACGTGACGTACAATTTCAAGACATTAACTCCGCGACGTACGGTTTCAAAACATTAGTGATGCGACGTACGATTTTGGAACATTGGTGATGCGACGTGCGATTTCGAAGTGTTGGCGACGCACTCTGATTGGTTGTATTTTAAGTCGTGAACCCGTGTAGGTTCACGCATTCACATGTAGTTAGGAAGGGTTTTAATCCGCGGATTGTGAATTTTGTAACGTAGGCATATGGTTGTGGTCGCTTATTGGCCAGGACCCAAACTAGTCGTAAATTGTACAGTGAATTACTCTCACGTGATTGGTTAGTTAGTAAATGTCAATAATTAGTACTTTGGCTATTTCGTTAGTACTTAGGCGATTACGTTAGGTTTGTACTCTCATAATTTGAGAGTACATAAATTGGTCGAAGAGGACTTAGATATTTCTGTCTTTTCCCCTTATCTTTTTCCTTAGTCAAATTGTCATTTTTTTTCCCTGCAAGGCTTTTTCTACCTTAGTTTGTTCAGCGCTTAGCTTTTCTCTTTACTCATTATACTTTCATTGTAAAACCTACAAGTTAATTCACTCGGTTTTGGCCGGAGTCCGCACGGTTTCCCTTCAACAACCTCTTTTAGTGTGGATTCTACCTACTTTCTCAAGCTACTTTCTCAGGCTGTTTCTGAACCTTTGTGGATGCCTTTTGTGAATTGGGGTTTGATTTGTTATTGTGTAATTTCTGTTGCCTTTGTTGAAGTTTATTTGTGGTTTGTTAGAAACCGGTTATCTCGGACTCTCTACACATTTCCCTCGTTTCCATTGCTTGATTTTCTATTATCATTTTCTGCGATTCGTTATTAGTGTGTTGGAATCCGGTTATCTCAGATTCTGTGCAGATTTTTAACGTTGCTTTCTTGTATTCCTTGTTGCTATTTTTACATGTTTGTTAGAATTCGGTTATTTCGGATTTTCTACATATTTTTCTTGCTTGTTTTCTTGTTGTAATTTTCTGTAATCGGCGTGCCCGGATCTAGTTATCTCGGATTCTCCGCAGATTTTTATTGTTGTCTTCTTGCATTTTTTTGGTTTTGTTTTCTTTATTCAAAATCCTAGACCTAACTCTTGAAAGGAATACGCCCAAACCGTGGAGCCTAGTGGCTACCCATCGGCTTAGTATTCCTGTACTCTCAAATTATCATTCTCCTCTCTCTTGTTGTGTGTAATAAAAAATCAAAAAAATTGTTACATTTCATTTTCAGTTTTTGTTGAAAAAAAAAACATAAAAAAAAATGTATCTTTCATTTTCAGTTTTGGTTTTGTCTCTTCCATTTTCAGTTCAATTTACTTATCATTTCAGTTTTGCTTCTAAGTTTGGTGTGAGAACAAAAGTTTAAAGAAAAAAATATATATATTAAACATTATTTACAATATTAAATCCATCTATCCATTTCTAAGTTTCCTCTCACCTATTTTAGATCGAGTTTTTTCCTTTTGACCCGCGTTTTGTTCCTTTTACAAGTTTTAATCCTATTTCTTCTCCACTTGTAGTTTCTTTTTCAGTTTTTCCTTTCAAAGAAAAATAATAAAAAATGATATATACCTAAAATTTACACATTTAAAATACTTTTACTTTATTTTCCAATTTATTCTTTCGAGAATTTCCCTCTTACCTTAGCCTAGTCTATTTCTTTCTTGCATATTTACATCTATATTTTTTGACAATTCAGTTTTTGTTGCCAAATTAGGGATTTTCTGCAAAAATTAGGGTTTCTTGTAAAATTAGGGCTTTTTGCCAAATTAGGGTTTCTTGCAGAATCAGGGTCGCTTCAAGCCTAAGGTTGGTCCAAAACCTAGGGTTATGGCAGCTCATTTTCCTTAACCCTATCTTGTTGTTCTTTGGTCTAAAATAGACCGCAGAAGCCACCCAAACTATCATGCAAAAAGCTAAGCGAAGCTAAGCCAATGAACAATCATTTGAAATGCATCCTCCATTTAACATACATGCATACACAGATGCAATAAACAACAACTAGGGTTTCATGGAATAATCAACATAAATAAACCCTATGACAACATCTAAGGTTTGATGGAATAATCGACATAAACAAACCCTAGGACTAATGCATAAACAATGCATATCAAACATATATAAAATATAATAACAAACAAATGCATCACACATAAACAAAAAGTATAATCAAAGTATAATCAAATAATCATTATATCATTCAAAGTGCATGACCTAATTGGCAACCCTAAAAGTCTACATCTTCGGTCCCTACTTTTCATGCTAAGCATTGGTGATTTCGCTAACAAAGCTCATAGCTATATATACACTTGTGAGCTGTCAACAAATCACTAACTGTCAAAATATCCAACATAACTTCCACTAAAACATAATATCCTATTTCGACAAAATCCTAACTGGAAATTACGTAACTATCATTATCTCCTATTTAAACATGATAACCTACTATTAAGAATAAACTAATCGTAAGCGTACACCCTAAAGTCAAGCAATCGTAAGCGTACACTTGTCTGCAAATACGACACATAAATTAAAGTGTCGATATCCTCATTAATCACGTAAAATATAACTATTTTAATCAACACTAAATCATTAGTTCGCATAAAACAAAATATTGATGTTTCAAATAATTACACTGACGCGTCCGCAAAATACGCGTCATAAGGGACAACTCGCTTTGTCACTTGTAGATAAATCCACGTAGTGAACCGACATCGCATATGTACGGTCCAATAGATAATGCGTCATAAAAAACAATGTGATCTCTTAAAAATATCGGCAGACGTCGTTCGCCCTCTACGTGTACAATGACCAACTTGCCGAAATCAATTCGTACGATCCAAATCCTGTCCGTACCGAAATCACGTACTTCGTCATAAATGTCACGTGCCAAATTTGAAGTGCACCTGTCAAAATACGACGCTCCATACCGGCGGCGTCACATTTAATAAATGCGGTCTGTTGCATTATGTTTCGTATGGCCGACGTATTTTTCAAATCCTTCGAATATTTCAAATCGAATCGCGAAGCGATCCGCCGTCCATTTCTATTTCGCATTCCGTAATTTTTCGTACGCTTCTTCGCGTCACTCAATTTGTACTTTACGTCACTTTAAATTCATTTTGCTTCTACCCCAAACCCGTAAATCCATTCGTACCACCACATTACTTTCAGTATTTACGTACGCACACAAACATGCGCACTCACGTACGAAACTGAATCTTCAAAAAACAACATATCTCACTTCCAAGTTTATTTTCCTTTCGTTTCTTTGTTCCCGTATTTTTCTTTCCCTCTTTCCTAGGGTGTGGACATTCACTAGGTGGAGTCCTACACGCACCCGAGGACATTCGGAGGAGACTCCTTTTGGAGGAAACTTTGGGAGCGGATTGTGGAGCGGATTCACACTTTGGCGCTCTGCAAAGCCCAGCTGCGGCTCACCTTTGATAATCACCAGATTATTAAAGGTGTTCTGTAAGTATTACGATGCCCTGTGGGTGCACGCGCGTGATAGGATAGTTGGTTGACCGTTTAGAGGGTTCGTGCGTGGATTGGGTTTCATTAGACCCAATTGTATTGGGCACTTGCATTTCCCAGCTTTCTTTGTTTGTAATCTGGCCGTGAGTGGCCTTACGTTTTTCGTGATTGCCAGCAGTGGATTTTACAGCTTAGACCTGGCCGTTGGTGGCCTTGGATAGTTGTATCTCTGTTTGTGTTGCTGTAGATCTGCACTTCGGGGTGCTTGGATAACAATTTTTTTGCCTTGATAGATCTGGCCCTCCGGCCTTGCCCACTTGTTTGCAGGGTAGAAGGTTTCGGTAACACGGCTTTTTGGTAGTTCTGGTCATCGCGGTAGTGACTTATTGGTTTGATTGATATGTGTGGCTTGGTTGCTCACTTGTTGCATTTCGTATAGATCGTGTTCATTATCTCGTCGTTGTTTCCCTCTTCGTTTTATGCCCACCGATTGGAACAATTTTAATTTCCGTTCCGGGTCTACTCGTAGTGGTGTAGCTTTTCGCCCATCACCTGTAGACCAAATCGATCTAGCAAGTATATCTAATTTTCCTATAACTTCGGTTCCGGTATCGAGAACATCCTCTGCCCGTTCCGGACTCACGTCAGTCTCTTCTTTGTCCTCCGTCTCCTCTACGCTATTTGTTAAGGAAACCTGGGACGAGAGTCTCGAGGGATTTGACTCAGGTTCCCTCTCCTTTTGGTCTTCTCCTGGTCTAATTTTTGTCCCACCTCCGTACACGCCGGTCAGTGACATGGCTTCCTCCTCCGAGGGACCTATGAGCAAAATGCAATTATGCTTTTCAGGGATGAAGGATGCAATGTCCTTATCTCATTTCCGTATATTGTATGATACCGAAATGCGCGATTTGGCATTTCGCTATCAAGATCGATTTGATCTTCGTGTAGCATTCTCTCCCTTTGGTCGGTACCTCAGAGGTTCGGCTCTCACCCTATATTCCCGCAAGTATAATAGTATACTCGCAATGACATAATTTTCCACTCCTTTCGCCGACACACCAGAGGTCATAAGACAAGTGGATATCCCGTTTCAGGCCGCTTTTCTCGAGGTCTTGGATGCCCAAGGTAATGTCCTAGCTCCCGCTGTCTAGGAAATTCCTGGGCAATATGGTGTGACTGCACCTGCTGCTATCCCAGCACGATTAGGGATGACGATTGCGTTGCGAGATCCCCTTTCTGTCATTTTCGATCTCCTAGAAGCGAAGTATCGAATGCAAAATCCAAATCAAGTGAAAGAAGTGATGAACTTTGAACATAAACCGGGTGAAACTGCCCCCGCTTTACGTGCCCGTATGGAGACGCTACGCGAAGCCTTACCGGACTTAATGTCTGATGCGGAAGCTGTCCAAAAATTTGTTGGACAGTTTCCTGATTACTCTAAAAGATTTATCTATAGTCATCTTACTCAGACATACTGCTTGAAATTTACCTTTGACCAGGACGCCCAATATGCGGTTGAATATGAGATGCAGTCGTGTTGGTGGGAAACCCATGATCGATCGGAAGTCGCTTTCCCACTTCCCCCACAAAGCAACCCATGGTCCAACAATAGGCCTTCGAAGGTGCCTGCCATGGGAACTCCACCATTTAACCCTGGAGACAAATTATGTTTCCGTTGCGGAGAAACACGGCATAAGGCCCGCATGTGTCCAGACAAGACAACCACATGCACTCACTGTCTGCAGATGGGACATTATGCCTTTCGATGCCATATTAAAAACCCAGAGTTCTCATATCAGAATCAAATCAAGAATGGGGGTATTCTCGCCCGTTCCACCAAGCCGGTCACTCCGCCTAAGGAAACCGAGAAAGAATCTACTCCTCCTAAAATTTCCCGTAGAGAGAGAGAAAAGATAGAGCTCCAAGCTACTATGGCAGCTATGATGAAAGAACAGTTCGCTGCTTTCATGGCGGAGATGAAGCCACAGTTTACTGGTATGGCCCGTACGGTTGTTCACATGCCAACGTTGGTCGGTTGAACCCTTCGCGATTCCACCGTCCAACAACGAGTAGCCGCATTTGACAAAGGCTCGCCGGATCATAATGGAGTCGGAAAAATAACAAACTCTCGTATTCCACTATCTTTTGAGAAAGAACCTCTCTCTCCTCTTCCACAAACGGGTTCGGCTATTGTAGCTGAAGCTGTAACAATCTTGGATAGTACAATCTAAGATGCTCATCGCGTCAAGGAACGATTGAGCATCTTATCGTCTATGATTGAGGACGTGCCTAAGGCCTCTCCTATTTCGAGTGAGGTTGCTACACCCGCCACTTTACGCGCGTTGCAGCTAAATCGCAATCTGTCAGTAGTTTAACCAATTTCAGCGGACGAACGTAGCACGTTAGATCCTCATATTAGCTTTCTGGATACCACTTGTAACTCATTCATAGTGAATGGTGTCGCCACTTCTCTCCCTCTCATGGACACCGGAGCTAAACCCGTGATCCTGGGATCCGGATTTGCATTGAAGCTTGGCCTCACGGCAGACAAGCTGCAACCCACAACCACACGGTTACTAACTTCAGCTAGTACCACGGAGCCGGTCCTTGGAATCACCAAAGACCCCCTCGTGTTTCGGTTTCAAACAGAAACAGAAACTGAATTTTCTGAAATTTCTTCACACGCGCTCGTTACTAAGTGTAGCGATTATGAATGTTTGGTTGGCCAAGACGTTATATTTCGGGTTGGTGGCAGTGTAGATATGCATGACCAGACATTCTCTTACAGACCCAATCACTTTCCTAAGCGGAAGATTTGCCTTCCACTTATTTCGGCATGGAAGCCTTTGCCTATCATGGCTCATTCATCAACAACACTTCCTGCTTATGCTGGTATCGACACATTAGATACTGACATCTCTCCATGTATCTCTCCATGCATTCTCTCGATCAACAAGAAAACTTCTAATGGGTGTCGTGCATGAGGGAAAAGCAAGAACGAACATGCATCCCAACCAGTAAAGTCATGCCCCTGACCTATATACAAACGAAAATGAATGAGAAGGGAAAAATATATATACAACATCCAAAAGAATAAGGTGAAGATGACCAAAGGAATAAAAGGGAAGAATACTCCCCTAGCGTGAAGTGACCCCTATATTGCACGTGCGAACGGAAATCATGCACGCGCGCAAAAATAATCGTGCGTGCATGTATGATTTCGTTCACGCGTGTTGAATATCGCGTGCGTGTGCGCAATATCGTGCGTGCGTGCGAAATATCGTGCACGCATGCAAAATATCGCTCGCGCGTGCACAATATCATGCGTGCGTGCGCAATATATCGTGCGCGCATGCAAAATATCGTGCATGCCCGCGACCGACACCATGCGGCATGACATTGTTTTTTCTTTTTGTAGGAGTTTGCTACCAAACCGGCCCCAAAGGATGGAATGATAAAACCGTATTCCCGCAATGGATGGAAGAGCCGAGGTCTTACCAAAGAGACCGCGAAGGGCGTGAAAAAATAATATTCTTCGACAATTGTGGCGTTCACAACAATTCTGAGGAGTTAAACCGAGTCTTACTCGCCAAGAGGACTATACTACACTTCTTCCCTCCTTGCGCGACTCACCTTGTGCAACCCGCCGACTCCTTCGTCATTTCGAAAATTAAGGAAGTTCGGTCGTTGAAATGGGAGGATTAGAAAATGAACGGCATCGAGAAGCATGCGTGGTCCCAACCGAGTGGCAAGGGTTGGTCCGGGAAGCTTGTCGGACCCGGGAAGGCTTTTTTCCTTACGCTAGCTCACGATTCCATTCGCGAAGTCAACGCAATGAAGGACAAAAATGGGATGGATTACGCACGTAAAGTTATGATTCAGTGCGGATTGTCATTAAAGGACGGGAAATGGGAGGAGAGCATGCTCACACCGGACTTACAAATTATCATCATGAAACGGCGGTGCCATTTCGAAGGCGATGAGGTGCCAATTCCCTCAATAGTGGCACAAGATTTTGTCCGAGGCTTTCAAGATGCCGACACTCGGGAGGATGAAGTTTCCGATGACACGGACGCTGAATGGGAGACCCAAGATTTTGAGTCGTTTCATAGAGAAGTGGTGTAGTGTGTGAAGAAAGGACAAGGTTTATGATAAAATTATGTTGATTTGTTATAGTTTTTTATTAGTAGTTTTGGATGGTTACTGTGGTAATTGTATTTAGCGTTTATAAAAGAATGTTGGGAAAAATGTATCATTGATGATTTCAATATAATCATATCCTTATCGGTGTTCCATTTTTAAGTTTGTTGCTATTGATGATGTATGGAGAAAGACTTCGATGACTTAACGTTTGTCAAACTTTGTCAATAAATTGTACCCTTTATGTTTTGGATATAATCGTGTCATTCTTTTTTTTTTAGTATATGGCTGCGTGTCATGCAGCTAAGGCTTCGATTTGGATTAAGGAGATGTTACGTGAGTTAAGCATTCCTATTGGTTGTATGACGATTTATTCTGACAGCATGAGTTCTATGGCGTTGGCGAAAAATCCAGTGTTTCACAAGAGGACCAAACACATCAGGATCCAATGACATTTTGTAAGAGATTTGGTTACGGCAAACGACATTGTATTTTCGTACGTACCAACAAAAGAGGAGGCGGCTGATTTGTTGACAAAGGTTGCCACACATGATGTGTTTGAGAGGGGGCGACCAAAACTTGGACTATTTTGAAGAGTTTGGCGATTCCGACAATAAGAGGGGGATTGTTGGGATATTGTCGTTTTCGCGACATTTCGCGAAGCGTCATACCAACTTGAATTTGTTTGACGCGAACTGTCGCGTCATCGTACAAAAAGTACGATGTTGTTTCGCGACAGTACTTTTGTTGTTCGCGAGCGAAGCATACTATTTCGTTTCGCGTCACTTGTTTGTTTTGTGCGCAGGTGTTTCAATTTGTGTGCAGGTGTGTTCGTGAAGCGACACGTGTTTAAGTCAACGTTTGGAGTTTGTTGTTTCGAAGGAAGAAGCGTGTGCGCCTTCCTTCGTGGAAATTTCATTGAAGAGTGTACAGTCAGCTAGGGACAGACTTCGTCGCTACGCTAAGTCTTGCTTGTCTTATCTTGTTGTCTCTTAGTGCAGAGTAGCGAGTATATATAGGCAACAGTGTACATGTGCAGTGTATTCGATCATTAAATCTCATATGATTGAATCATAGAGGATTAATCTTGGAGTAAGAGATTATTTAAAGAGGATAGATAAGAGAGAGTAGAGAGAAGAGAGATGGTGTTAAGAGGCTTTGGCCAAGAACATTTATAATTCTTTTTGGCTGAATATTCCTCTTGTCTTTTATGAGCTTCCGCTGTGTGTAATGATTTATGTTTTGTGAATTATTTTTAGTAAAACTCTTTTGCTTTAGATCCTACAACAGTTATACGCTAACACGACATTGCATCAGTTCCGTTCATTTACTGAAAAAATGATTTTCCGCACAGGAATTTGTTTGCCGTTCACACTGTGACAATACGGTTGTTGGTCTTATAAGTGCGAACGTATTTTTTTAGGACCCGGATTGAACCCCTTCTAAGACCGCACATTCTCATGCGTCCGCGGCTATTAAACATATTAAATTGTACCTTTTTACTTAAAAATGAACAATTCTGTACGGCCTGACACTATCCGTACACCACACTAAATACATGATGACGTACTACAGTTTTGTACGATACCTGAAAACTAACCCTAAGTAGAATACAGAAAAAAATAAATGAACTACGCTAATGGAGAATAATTTCAAAAAAAAACGGGACGGAAATAGTGTACACAACGCTAATAACGATTGGCGGTGTACCTTACTTTAAACTGATGTAAAACTGATTTTCTCAGGTGTTTTAACGCTATGTCATTTTCCTGCTACATAACCTAATTTATCCTTTGAAAAATAAAGGAGCACGCTCGCGTGCGCTTCTCAGGAGCTAATGAAAAACCCTAGGTTGATCTGCTATTAAGAAAATCATGAGTGTAAAACCTGGTTAGTACGGATTGGGCTTAAGTTTAGCCCTTCCGGGCCTAAGGCTGAATCCAGGGAGCTCGTACATTTAAACGAACGGCTCCGATTACATGAAGATTTATTGAAAATCGTATCTACACTTCATTTGTTTTGGCGGTTTCTGACTTGACGGCGGTAAAATAGAGGTCGTTTCAACCTTTTGACGCATGCATAAGGTGGAGTGTTTTACTTGACGGAGCAAGTCAGCGTTGACGGAATACACTTTTCTTATTCGTCGCTTTTGAAATATTGAACTGGGAACTATTCGGTTCTATGTGTTTGTCGGGGACACTTTTGACGCTGCTGAGCATAGATTGTCAGGCGCAGCGCCGCCAGTTTATGCTTTTTTCATCAGTCTACTCTCCACAGTTTTGCTGCGACGTCGCCGGGCGATCAGTCGCCTCTCGAAAAATTGTCTATGGCCGTCAAAGCTGACCGTTTTCACTTTGTGCATCGTTTTCTTGTCGGGCACGGCAGAACTTTTTGACACGTACATCTTCCTTTTGCCCGCGAAACCGGGCAGCTAATCTAGAACTGATGTGTAACCCTCTTGGCGAATGGCAGTCCATGTTCAAATATTTTATTCTCTTCCAAGGATGTACGGCTGCAAGATCATGAACGAATCTCAGCCGTCCAAGTACACGACGTCTGTCGTCGAAGGAAAACTAGATGAAATATCATCCGCCGCCTAACTCAAGACGCTCATCGGATCGTCTGATGACCGGCTGTCAGCATTGGTCGTCCATGAGGCGTGAAAATCGACGATGTCGCGACCGCCGTACGACGATCAAGCAAGTACTGTACTTTCGGCGCGCATCAAATTGCAAGAAATGAACGGCGGCTATTTATAAACTCTCGTCGGGTCAAACCTCAGTATTCAAATCATTTCAAACAATAGCAAAAGTTAGGAAGCGTTCAAAGCGAATTTTTTAAAGATTATTTTTAAAGAAAAACTCAAAATATATAAACTACATTAAAATCATTAACTGAACACAGGCAAAAGGCACAATTTTTTGGAGGACAAACAGTTTTTATTCAGTGTACCATATAGTTCATTGTCTCTAAAAGGCCTTTTATCTCTTTTATTTTTTTTCGAAAAAAACTCGACAACATGAGTTTTGAAAAAGCTTCGTGTTTGATATTTCTTGGAGTCATCCTCTCTGCAGGTAAAGAATACAAAAGAAAAACAAAAAGATTGAAAATATTCCTTCGAATCCGTAGAAAAAAAATATTTTAAAAAGCTCCAAGCATGTTCCTTCCCGCCATAACCACTTATTTTAACGTCTCTCCCTCCCATTTTTTTTTTTTTTAGGGTTTGCATTCGCCCAGCCTTCTCTACCAATGACAATGGGAGGAGGAGAGGGAGGATCATCTTCCGGAGTTCTTGTGGCCCCATTATCTTTTAGTTCTCCTGGAAACCCAACTACCTCTGGACTGGGATCTTTCGCCCTCAACAGTACCAATGGGGGTATATCTTACATAGTTAGTGGTCTTCCAAGTGGCGCTACTCCCCTTTTTGCCGGAATTTACTCGAGAAATCCTTCCGAAGGTAATCGCTGAAATTAATGTGAACTCTCACACCATAACTAGTGTGGATCCATGTACCATAATTGTGTTACTTGCTAATTAGTGTGAACTCACACACCATAATTAGTGTGGATCCATGTACCATAGTTGTTCTACTTGCTGTAACTAGTGTGGATTCGACGGAGTTCTGGTTCCGGAATGTCGGGGTTAACAGATATTTAGTGTGGATGGCAATTGCGAGGAAAAAAGGGAGAAAACAAAATTGTGAATAAAGTCGAAAGTCATATTTTTTTGCAGATACGAGTATTGATATGAATGCAATTCAAGAATAATGTCATTTTTACTTTTTGAACTTTGTATTTTTGATCAGTTTTAGGTGACTTGCTAATACAATTGAAATATGAGAATAATAAGTCTTAGATGTTGCAAATATGATGAGGTCAAAATAAAGCTGATCCTTACGCTTTTTTAAAAGTACACTTTCTTGCTTATGTTACTATTTCAGTAAGTACAAACGTTAAATAATTAGTAAATGTTTCTAACTTTCTTCCCTTTTTAGTTTTGTTTCTCTAATCGATTCCCTTTGTTCCTCTTTGTTTCTTTTTTTTCTCACTTCTCTTTTTTTTGTCACTCTTTCTCGTCCCATTTTTTTCTCCTTTACTTATTTTTTTCCCTTCCTTTATTTCTCTCTTTCCTTTCTTTTTTTATTTTTTTTCGTTTTTTTCAGCATCTCAAGGTCCAATCGCAGTTTTGTTCAATGGGACGTCAGACACACCGTCTACAGATGTCACGTCTACGAATGTCACATCAGACGAACGAACTATTGCGGGACAAGTGATGTCAACGCCTCAAACTACCCAAGGGATTCTCTCGAACCCTAATAATTATTTGTTGGGAGTTGTGACAATCAATGGGACTCAACAATCGACCTCATTTGCCCCCTTATCCGTAAGTACAAAACTTTTCAAAAAAAAATTTTTTTCTTGAAGTGCTTGAGAAAAAGTTTTGAGACTCTCGGAAACAATTGGAACACATTAATTTCAATGTAGTATGTTTTTGGTTCTTGTGGTTTTTTTAACTTTTTTTTTTTTTGTACGTCGTTTTGCCTTTTTTGTGTGCTAATAAAAAAATTTGATAGCCTGAAAACAAAAGATGAAAATCTTGGTTTTGTCGTTTTGTGGCTACAGGGAGATTTGAACTCAACTCTTGGCCTTCCTTCTACTCTCACACTAAATCCGGATCAAGAAATGAGTATTCTCACAAGTGTTTTTGGAATGTCAGGCTCAAATCCATTGGTAAATCATTTCCTCTCTCTCTGTCTCTCTCCCCCTCCCCCTCTCCCTCCCCCTGTCCCTCTCCCTTTCCCTCTCCCACTCCCTCTCCCACTCCCTCTCCCAAATGGTTTTCCATGTTTGTCATTTTTTTTTTCTTTAGTAATTTCTTCTCGAGCAACTTTTCGTAACAATCGCATGAAATACTCAAAACCATACATGCATGTTTTTTTTTAAGATATACTTTACAAACCTATTATACTTATATTAAAAGTCTTAAAAGAGTACAAAATTTGATTCGTGTATAGAAATGTGTGTTTTTTTTCTCTTTTCTTTGAATTGAATTTTAAGCATTCGTAACTCCAAAAACTTTTTATCTAAGCTTTCTTAACTTTATATGAAACTTTAAGCTACTCCTTTTTAATTTCAATTTTTTTATCAGAAATATATTTGAAACTGTCGAACATCGAATTAAAACTACAAAATTTTGAAAACATGTACAATTTTCCACAAAACGTTTCACACTAGTAACATGATCATCACAAACCAATAACTTTCTCTCCTCTCTGTTTCCTCTCCCTCTTCTCCTCTCTCCTCCCTCTCCCTCCCTCTCCTCTCCTCCCACTCCTCCGACGTTTTTGTCTCTACAGACGACCTCCCCTCCCTCTCCCTCCATAGCCCTTCCCCCCGGTTTCGGGCGACAATCGGTCACTCCTCTCTCCACCTACTCCCCCTCCTCCCCTTCATCTCCAATAGTCCTCCCTAATATTCGCTCTCCCTCTCCTCCTCCCCCCACACCCGTTTCTGGAAACTCGGAAATTCTTGGTTTGTTAAATACTCTTTTGGGAGGATCTTCAAGTACCCCAAATACAAATTCCCCAAATTCAACACCAATATCTACTCCTACTACTTCCTCCGAAGAAAATATTATTAGTAGTTTGACTTCTTATCTTGGTTTTGGAGCTCCTCCTCCTCCTCCTCCCTCTCTCATCCCCGGATTTCCATTTTCTTTAGGCGGAACTCCGACTACCAGTGGTACTTCCAAACCACTTTTCGTTTTTATGTTTTTACGTTTTTATGGTTTTATGGTTTGTATTTTTTTATGGTTTTTGTTGAGTGTTTTTATATTTTTACGTTGTTATGTTTGGGTGCTCTTGTTTTTGGTTAGAGAATGTTTTGAAATTTTTGGAATTGTTTAAATTAGAGGGGATTTGGAGGAAATGGAAAAATCTAAAGAATGGAGGATGTTGTCTACACTGGAATTTTATTGCTTGTTTTTTGTGGTACTCTCCCCCTCCCCCTCCCCCTCCCTCCCGCTCCCCCTCCCTCCCTCTCCCTCTCCCCCTCCCCCTCCCCCCCCTCGCCCTCTCCCTCTCCCCCTCCCTCTCCCCCTCCCCCTAATTTGTTCTTTTGCTCTATCAAGCTAAAAGTGACAACATGGAAAGTTGTTTTACTGAAAAAAAATGGAATCTACTCTGGAATATGTTTTAAAAACAATGATGAGGTTTTGTAGATACAAACAAAAACGCAACAAGCTTATGTTTATTAGATATGATCAAGAAAACGAACGAGAAACCTATTTTAAATTTCTTTTTCTTTTTCTTCTTCTTTTTTATTTCTTTTTCTATTTCTTTTTTTTGTTTCTTTGACGAAATCACAAACTATGTTGAATGGATTTTATGGACTAATTAATTAACAAACTAACTGGGGTCGAATGTTTTTTTTTTTTGTTTTTTAGCGGGCGGTTCAACTGTAAGCACAAGTTCTTTACTTCAAGTTCTTATTACATCTCTTGCCTCGGGAGGACAAACGGGTACAAATGGCGGTACGATGGATCCCTCCACTCTCACTGCTCTGGCGGGACTTATCGCGGGAAGTGGTTAACTTTTTGGAGAAAAATAATAAGAGATTTTTGGCAAATGTTTCACTTGCCCTTTTTTTCTTTTTTTTGGGAGAAAATAGGAATTAGTGGAGAGATTTTTCAAGGAATCTCCATTGAGAGGAGGAAGGGAATCAAGGGAGGGAAGGGATGGTTTTAGGTGACAAGTTCTTTCTAAAGTTATAGCTTGCCCATTTTTTTATCTTCGTTATTCTTTCATTGATTGTATTCGACTTTTATATTTTAATATCATAAAACATTTTTCGAGATGTACTTATTACGGGAATTTCATTGATATCGTTTGAAATTTTATGTATAAATATCATTTGCATTTTATTTAAAGGATACCTATGTGGAAAAGGGTTCTTTAAACAACATATGTTATTGTATTTGCACATTCTACAGTTACATCGCCAGTTATTTTAATCGCTCGATTTCGTCGGATTTACCTTGGATTTTTAGGGTTATTTTGTGAGAATATGATATCCATTTGCTTATATTGTAATCATTTTCATCCGTTGATTGTATCAAAATTGTGCAATCATTTGTTTGGATACGAACACCTCACGTCACATTTACATATTATCGTTTATGTTTGTTACAACACAATTGTTTCACATGTCCATGCATAGTTCTAGGATACAAAACGGAAAAAAATGTTATTTTACGCCTCACGACAAACAAACAAACAAAGTTTAAGGTTTAAAAAAAAAATAGCCAAAAAAGAAGAAAAAGAAAAGTAAAAGAAAAAGAATCAAATCCGTACAACCTATAACCGTCAATTATGATCATATACTAGATGAAGGCTAATTTTACTTTCATAACATTTTTTATGTTTCCTAGTGTGGTTTCGAAAGAAACGGTAAGCCTCATTGTCGCGTCTTATCACGAATCAATTTGTTATGCGACAATTGCGATAACTTTTTCATTACATTTTGTACGACATTAGGAATTTTAGTAATAATAGCCGAATTTTCTAAAGGCTTGCGTTTATTCTGCCCGAAGAAACGGGCATCTTTCTTACTTGATAAAGCGCTTCTATGTTTTGTTTTCAATGGTAAAATTTATGTTCCTCTATTTTCGTTTTTTATTTTATTTTATTTGTTTGTTAGGCCGGTCAGCCTCCTCCTAAAAACTGTAACTGTTAAATTGACGGCATCCGTACATTGAGCCTAAAGAGATTGAGAATCGAAATATTTTTCGCGTACGTCTGCAAATTGATAGATTGTGACCGTACCACTTCGCACCTGGGCCAATGCTCCTCAGGCGGTCCCTAGGAAACGTACAGAGGCAGTTTTACCGTACTATACGCGAATTTATACTCAGAAGTCAGAATACTTCAATGCTAGAATAGCCTTATAGTACGCGTACAGTATTGAGATCATTACGTATCGCGTTTCCAATTGTTTTCGCCATTGACCTATGGTCCAGGCCTGATGAACTTCGTGAAGGCCGAGAGGAGACCCTGGTAAACGTGACGTGGCTGTTCGATCGTCTTGTTTATCCATCACCGTCATCCAAGGTGCGATGAACGGTGTAGCATCCGCCAGCTCATTTTTCGTACGATTTACTACAGTAGTGTGCATTGAAAACAGTATTGCTTATCCTAGTCGTGTAGGATGACGTGGAAAGCTTCTGTTCGCAACAGGCCAGGATTTGTTTTACTGTGGTCCCCGCTAAATTATGTTTTCATTAGCAGAAAGTGAGCAACCAGTGTGGTTTAGACAAATTACAGCTTTACAATTGTTTGTTTGGCCGGTCAGCCTGCTCCAAAAAACTGTAACTGTTAAACTGACGGCATCCGTACATTGAGCCTATGGAGATTGATAATTGAAATACGCGAAATACGCGAAAATTGAAATTGAAATACGCGATTGCAGACTTGCGTACGTCTGCAAGTTGATAGATTGTGACCGTACCACTTCGCAACTGGGCCTACTACTGGGAAAGTAGGAAACGCATAGAGGCAGTTTTATCGTACTATACGCGAAACTATACTCCAGAATAGCCTTATAGTACGCGCACAGCCGTACAGTATTGGAGATCATTACGTATCGCATTTCCAATTGTTTTCGCCATTGACCTATGGTCAAGGGCTCCAGGCCTGATGAAACTTCATGAAGGCCGAGAGGAGACCCTGGTAAACGTTACGTGGCTTTTCGATCGTCTAGTTTATCCATCACCGTCATCCCGAGGTGCGATGAACGGTGTAGCATCTGCCAGCTCACTTATCATACGGTTTACTACACCGCCAATCGCTATTAGCGTTGTGTACGCTAATCCCGTCCCGCTTTTTTTTTTTTTATTCTCAAATAGAATTATCCACACTATTTAAAAAACCCTAATTCCTAATTAGAGTAATCGATTTCTTCGAAAATTTCCAAATTCCCAATTAGCGTAAACCACGCTAATTATTCGTATACGCTAAAGAAACTTCTACGCTAATAGCGATTGGCGGTGTACTGTAGTGTGCATTGAAAAACAGTATTGCTTATCCTAGTCGTGTAGGATGATGACGTGGAAAGCTTCTGTTCGCAACAGCCAAGGATTTGTTTTACTGTGGTCCCCGCTAAATTTTGTTTTCGTTGGCAGATACTGTAGTGAGCAACCAGTGTGGTTTAGACAAATTACAGCTTTACAAAACATGCTTTTCCGTATACAGCAGCTAGGGGTTTCAAGTCTACAACGGTAATCGTACTTTCCATCTCAAAGGAGATAGATGTGTTTTGTCGTTATTGAGAAATTCATCCACTGACGATATAGCAGACATACCAGAACTTGGATGGAAATCTCCATTTGCCGTACAGTCGTCATAACTCATCGTGAGTTAAAATATACCAGATCGTATGCGTATAATATGATATTTATGAGTATGACACGCGTATAGTACGTAGTACTACATATAGCGTACCTCTTTTTTGCACAGCTTATCATGTAAGTCGTACGGTAACTCGAGCTGAACTTAACCGCAGTTACTAATCCTCTATTCCTAAAGGTTAATCCTTGTTCAGCTGACACGTTGCTGAGAGATTAAATATATTTTGATTGTCCAACTCTCTCCCTCTCTCTCCCTCTCTCTCCCTCTCCCTCTCTTCTCTTTCTGTCTCTTCCTCTCCCGGTTTCCGCTCTCATTTTCTTGTTTATCAACATGGAGAGTCAGCTTCGTGGAAGTTTCCTCCTTTGCTTTTTATTCGCTTTGCTGAGCACAGGAGTTTGGAG
>JBBHKE010002256.1:144970-151391 GCA_037447655.1 Zygnema cylindricum
AATAAATCCTTTTTTTCTGCATGGAAATGAAGTTTTGATGGAGGATATTTTGGTGGATGGGAACAGGAGAAGTTTCTGCTTCCCATTGGATATTTGCAGCAAAACTGATTTAACTTACCAAGAAGAGGTGAGTTCAAAACTAAGAGAATTAAAAAAATATATATATATATATATATATATATATATATATTAATATATATATATATATATATATATATATATATATATATTATATATATACATATATATACATATATATACATATATATATACATATATATATTATATATACATATATATATATATACATATATTCATATATATACATATATATATCACCATTATTATTATTTGTCCATTATTATGCATCCCGGTTTTTTTTTTTTCACGTTCTTGTATTTTTCTTGAGGTGACATATTTTAGATGTTGAATGATAATGTGGATTTGTTAACTTGTAGATGTTAAAAGACGTTCGGCCCGTTTTTCATTCTTTCTGACTGCAATTTTATTTAATAGATTGAAATATTACTGAAGGAAGGAGAGAGAAGACTCTGGTTCCATACAAGATTATTGAAGTTTAACATAGAATCAAATAAATCAACCTTTTAACGAAATCGGTTTTCATCTGTTTACAGAATAAGCCCTAAAATACAATCACTATTTTTTTCTGTTTTTGGGTCAGTTTTAACGCAGAAGGGAAAACAAATTAATCAGATCATGGAAATCTGTTTTTTTTTTTTTATCTCACACGAATGTTCGTGGGTGGTTTTGGTTTGTTTTTTTTTTTCAGTGTAAAGTGACTATCGAAGAATATTTGCCCATTTTGTTCGCAAATATCGATACTATGGTGGACCCACTGAAGCTCTGTATTAAGGCTACTCTTTGTCCCTCGGGAGAAAACTTTTTGTCAAATTCTTTCGAGCTTCCCAGTATCATGTGAGTTTATTGGATCAGAAAAAAGTGGAAAATTGAAAATTCGACAAATTAAAGTGCTGGTTCTCTCAGAATCTTTGGAAAAGGACAAAACTGGTGGATTGATGAAGGGAGATTTTAGGGTTTAGGTGTTGTTTTAGGGTTGTGTGGTGGATAGTATTAGTATGGATATGGAGGAGGGAGAGACGAAATACTTTCAAGGGAAAATGCTTTCAAGCGGAAATACTTTCTTAAGAAATAATTAGTCGTTGGTATGTATACATTAATTAGTGTACAGGGGCAATGGAGGAGGATTCTGTAGTAGTGTGATGGTGACAAATGTGCATAGGACTAAAAATCTCTTTTCAGAATATGCCCTTTTTTACTGATTTTTTAAAACTAGTTTGTCTTTTTGTGCTTTTATCTACTAGGCATGTCCTTCTATTGTGGATTTTTGTACTGGAATACTGTAGTTTTTGCCACTGGAAAATGTCCTTTGTAATTTTTTGCACCGGTATATGCCTTTGTTTGAGATGCCTTTGTTTGAGATTTTGTAAACTGGAATATGCATTTTTTTATGGTTTTGTGAAGTGGAATATGTCATTTTTCGTACTATTATGCGAATCTCAGTTTTTTTGTCCTTTTGAAATGGGCGACCTTGAATAGACGTGAATACAGTGGATTACACGCCATTTTTTCTCCTTTTAGGAAAAATGTTGTTCTAACTATAGAAGCACTCTGTAGGGCAAACCGAAAACAAATCTTTTAGACATTAAAAAATTATAAACAATTAGTCCATAGGAACAAAAGAAAGTAGCATTGCTAAAACTGAAAAACAACATAACGAGGGAATAAACAAAAAGGAAAAAAAAGACAAAAACAACGAAAATACGAAAAAGATGGCAGGCAAATCGAAAACACCCAGAAAAATAAAACCCGACAAACAAAACATCTAAAGAAAAATCCAACATGTATTAAAAAACAAAAAACAAAATAACCCCGACATAACTAAAAATCTACGAAAAGCAAATATATATAAATTTACATGCAAAAGTGCGCTCCAAACGAAACGCGTCATTGCACGAACGAGCGTCGCAAATTACGCAAGCGAAACTTCCTACAAAATTCCATAAAGAAAAAGTGACGTTTGTACTAAAAATTGTACGAAACGAACCATAGTGCGTACCTAACGAAATATTAATTTCGTTTGGTACTTTATAAACATACGCCTTAATTCCGCGGCTAGTTTGACCCTTAACTCGTAACAATGAACACCCATTCGTTATTTTGACCTCGCGCTGTCGCCTAAATACACCAATCACTATATCTTTTAAAATACAACCCCATATCGTGCGATTCTTTCGCGGACGTCTATCAAATTCAAAACTCTATATTCGTAACACTTAAATACCCAATTACGAACAAGTTTGATCAACTATTACTGTTACAGCATCCCCTCCATATATTTAATTGACCTCAGTTAAAACACATTTAATTCTCAAGACGGGACTTCTATATTATTATCCCTCCAATACATTTGTAAAAACTCCAAACTTTTATCTTCTAAAGTTTACTCATCTTTTGGCCTTCCTAGATAATGCACTTGCCACAATATAGTATTGCCGACCTTATACCATTGACCAACCCAATCTATTACCTATCTGTGGACCTTAGGTTCTATAACTATTGAAGAATTCAATTCCAATTCTCTTTCACTTGGCAAGAGCTTTGCTAGTTTCAGTTGACTTATGTGTATAACTGGAAAAATTTTTGTTGAAGGCGGAGAGTCCAATTTGGAAACAACTGACCATATCATATTCATTACAGTAAATGGTCCAATGTACTTAGGAGCAAATTTCCCCGTAAGATCCGATTGTCCGTCGATCTTACACTTGTAATGAGTTTTAGAAAGCCAAACCTTGTAAACTGTGCTTACGACCCAATCTCCCCGTTTGTATTGTTTTCCAAACTGTTTGAATTTACTCCCAAAACTCTTTCCAAAACCCGTACTCTCTTGAGTGACCCCTGCTATTAAGTCTAATGCTTATCTGGGTTGGTATCCGTATGCAACTTCAAACGGTGAGAATCGTGTACTAGCATGTTTACATGAATTGTATTCAAATTCCATCTTTTGCAGTTTAGAATCTCATGTGTTCTGAACTCCATTGTAAACAGTCCTACGCATTTCTTCCAATGTACGGTTCATCTTTTCTGTTTGTCCATCTGTCTGAGGATGATAAGAGGTACTCATTTTTAATGCAGTGCCTAAATTTTGGTGCAATTCTTTCCAAAATGCAGACCTAAATTTAGAATCCCTATTAGTGACTATAGACAGAGGGACTCCATGATGTCTGTCCATGTTGTCAAAATATAACTTTGCAATATCCACAACTCAATGAGTAGTTTTGCTAGGGATAAAGATTACCATTTTACTGAACCTATCGACTACGACCATGATACTGTCATTTCTTCGAGATGTAGTATGACAATAAATTCCATATTGACAGATTCCCATGGTCTTTCGAGAATGTCTAAAGGTTTTAAGAGACCTTTAGGTTTCTTGTTACTAAGTTTACTCTATTGGCAATGGACACAACTTTCGACGTGTTTTGATACCTCATTTGCCATCCCGGGCCAAAACAACTTACTCTGCAACCGACTAAGAGTTTTATCACGACCCAGATGGGCTTATTGTAAAAGTTATTTTCTTAGGTTTCCCACTTCAGGAATGCATAATCTATTCTTAATCTATTCTTTGTTCGCAGATACAGTAAACCATCTTCTGTTATAAAGTTTTTCACATGCCTCTCATTTAATAGGTCATTATTCCCTCCCAAAATATTCTTGCAAATCACAACAAAATAAGGATCTTTATCATAACCATTTCTAACAACATCTAAAATCATTTTTTCGTGAACCACCACACTTATTTCAAAACATCTACTTAAAGGATATGCGACTACATTTGTCTTTCCAAAAATATGTTTGACATTAAATTTGAAATATGCCAATTTTTGTATCCACCTAACCTATCTCTGTGCATCACTTAATCTTTGTAGATAGAGAGTTCCTTATTATCACAGTGAACAATAAATTCTTTATTATATAAATAACAACGCCATTTCACCAATGCATGAACTATTGAGAGTAATTAATTTTCTTGTGATGGATAGTTTTTTTCAGCATCATTGAATTTCATGGACTCAAAAGCAATAGGGTGAAAATGTTTGCTGACTTTTTGACTTATGACTCCACCTAGACCTTTATCTGATGCATCAGTAGTGATCAGAACTTCAAATTCCCCAGCAGGATCAAGATATATCAGTGTAGGGGCAGAGGTCAATTTCCCTTTTAGTTTCTCGAAAGCTCAATTTCCCTTTTAGTTTCTTGAAAGCTCTCTGCTGATCGGTTCTCCACACAAACGTCTCCTTTTCTCTAAGTAAATCTGTCAAAGGTGCGGCGATCATACTGAAGTTCTTGATAAATTTCCAGTAAAAAGTGGCCAATCCCAAAAATGATCTACTTCTGTGACATTAGTGGGTTGCTTACAATTTTGGATTGCAGTAATTTTGGATGGATCTGTTTCAACACCTTCCCCACTCACTATATGTCCCAAAAATAATTGTTCACTTTTAAAAAAACTGGATTTTGACAATTTTCAATATAGTTCTCTTTCCCTCAACCTTTTCAACACTTTCCTGAAATCAATTACATGTTGTTATTTAGATTCGCTGTAAATTAGAATATCATCTATAAACACCTTGACAAACTCATCTATATAATCTCAAAAGGTTTGGTTCATTAATCTTTGATAAGTAGGCGGTATATTCGTCAAACCAAATGGCATCACTATCCATTCAAAATGACCGACTCTAGTTCTAAACGCAGTTTTGTCAACATCTTCGGTTTTAATCGGCTCCTGATTAAAGCCACTACGGAGATCAATCAAAGAAAATAATTTAGCACCTTTGAATTGATGTATCAAATCAGAAATAAAAGGCAAGGTATACTTATCCTTCACCGTAATCTTGTTTAGACTACGATAGTCGACACACATTCTCAAGGTTCCGTCCTTCTTTTTGACGAAGAGAACTAGTGCTCCGTACGGTGATTTGCTGGGCTGAATATGTCCTTTCTCCAAAAGCTCTTTGATCTATTTCTTTAACTCGTGTCGCTCAATGAAAGTGTGCTTATAAATCCTTGTTGCTCAATGAAAGTGTGCTTATAAATCCCTGTGACAGGAGGATACCATCCACGTTCAAGGTTAATAACATGTACCACATCTCAGAAGGTGGCCTCCCTGAGGGTAAGTCACTTGAGAAAACATCTCTAAATTCAAAAATCAAATCCTTAACAACAACATTAGATGTATTAATGTTAGTTAAAAAATCAGATTTTTGTTTTTTTTGATTTTTAGTCGTGTTTGATTTAGGAATAACATCAATGTTAGTGTTTTCTCCCCCTTTTTTCATCAATAACTGCATTAGCTATTAATAACAACAAAGCATGATCTGTTTTATCTTTTAAATGCTTTTTTAAATTGTTTAGCAGAAATCAAATCTTCCACTCCCAATTTGTTTATGTTATTTATATGATTCTGATGCAATTTCTTCGAAGGTAATGCTTGCAAAACTTTCCAGCCATTGTCAAACTTCAATCTCAAGGTGTTAGTTTCCCATTTAATTTGAGGGTTATGTTCTGTTAGCTAGGGCTTTCCTAGTATTAGCTCCTTACTACCCAAATTCATTAGTTTACACACAACTTTCATTTTATGCCCTTGGATATCAACTTCTATTGTGTCAGTTTGTAAATCTAATGTGGACTTATTACCATTTGCCACCTGAACATGCAAAGGTTTTTCCCTTATGATTGTAGGAATTTTACTTTCCTCTACAAACTTATGTCAAATAAAATTATGTGTAGCTCCTGAATCTACCATAAATCTCAAGGGTTTTCCTTCCACTAAAGACTCGAATTTGATCAAACTGTGTCTGGTGTCATCGTTACTTAACTGTCCTAACATAGGTACGTTGTTAAGAGTTTCATCAGAAGGATTGTTCAAACTATGGAGTGTAGTTAGCATCATAATATTTTTAGCTATCCTAGCCTTTCCATTCATTAGCTTGCCCTCCAAAGTTAACTTCTTAACCTTTACATGTGGTTGACTCAACTGAGGACTTTCACCTGTCGTTTCGGTTTCCCACCTCTGGGGCTTCTTGCTTAACTAGGTATAATGCAATATCTTCTTGAAGACTTTCATTGACATCACCTTCATTGACCTTTATTGACATCACCTTCATTGACATCAACTGTTTTAAGAGATCCGTTATCTGTACAGTCCTTAGCGTAGTGATCTAGACCCGCGCATTTAAAACAAGTGACTTTTTTTTTCGGTTTTGTGCAATCTCTGCTGAAATGTCCCTCCTCTCTACAGTTACAACAATTTTTTTTTTTTCAGTTGTGCACACTCGAATGCCCTATGACCCCTTTTGTGACAGATAGTGCATGT
>JBBHKE010002257.1:0-15254 GCA_037447655.1 Zygnema cylindricum
AAAAAAAGCCCTAAACTATGTTTGCAATAAAAATTTATGTTTGCGATAACAACAAAAATAATAAGGAACAAAGTTTATTGTTAACGCACACAAAGAGAGTTAAAAAAAACCCTAAACCATGTTTCTATCACAAATTTGAGTTTGCGCTAACAAAGATATTTGTAACAAACAACGTTTATTGTTCTCGCTCAAAAAGAGGAAAAATAAACTCTGAACCATGTTTGTAACATAACCTTTTGTTTGCATTAGCAACAATAATGGTAAAAAACCTTTTATATTGTATTCCCTCACAAAAATAGTTCAAATAAAATCTCAACCATGTTTATAGCTCAAATTTGTGTTTGCGCCAACAATAATTTCTTGTAATTGACAACGTTTATTATTACGGTTACAAAAACAGTAAAAAAAAATCCTCAACTATGTTTGCAACAAAAATTTGTGTTTGCGTTAACAACAAAAATAATAACAAACAAATTTTATTGTAAACGGACAAAAAGACAGTTAAAAAAAACCCTAAACCATATTTCTATCACAAATTTGAGTTTGCGCTAACAAAGATATTTGTAACTAAAAACGATTATTGTTCGTCCTCAAAAAGAGGTAAAATGAACTCCGAACCATGTTTGTAACACAACTTTTTGTTTGCGCTAAAAACAATATTGGTAAAAAACACTCTATATTGTTATCGCTCACAAAAATAGTTCAAATAAACTCTTAACCTTGTTTATATCTCAAATTTGTGTTTACGCTTACAATAATTTCTTATAACTGACAACGTTTAATATTACGTTCACAAACACAGTAAAAAAAAACCCGCAACTAAGAGAGTTTAATGGACACAAAGAGAGTTAAAAAAAAGCCTTAACCATGTTTCTATCACAAATTTGAGTTTGCGCTAACAAAGATATTTGTAACAAACAACGTTTATTGTTCGAGCTCACAAAAAGAGGTAAAATAAACTCCGAACCATGTTTGTAACACAACTATGTGTTTGCGTTAATAACAATATTGGTAACAAACACTTTATATTGTTATAGCTCACAAAAATGTACTCGTGTGAGGACAAGACTCCCCTGAGATCGATGCAAAAATATTTCACTGGGAAACCTCAAACGAGCAGTTAGTTATGGTTGTTCAAAGTCAGCCTCTTTATACAAACGAGCAGTTAGTTATGGTTGTTCAAAGTCAGCCTCTTTATACAGATGCTCTTTGGGAGAGAGGGTATCAAAAAATGTCTAAGTCGTAAGAACCTGCTCACAACACCTATCTACTAAGTTATCCAACAATCTGAGGACTGTAAAGTACAAATATATACAAAAGTACAGTAGACGCCTATAGCTGCCATAGTTTATGTACGACGTTTGTATAGCACCTATCTCTCCTTGCCACTTGTCACAAATGACGCCATGGTCGCGTCCATTTTTCATCCAGCATCCTCTAGATGTACGACGTTTGTACAGCACCTATCTCTCCTTGCCACTTGTCACAAATGACGCCATGGTCGCGTCCATTTTTCCTCCAGTATCCTCTAGGATGTCGCCACGTGTCAATCTGTGTTGCTTTTGGCGTAAACCACCAAAAGAATCATTCCGAGCAGTCAGCGCCAATATTGGCCGTCTGATCAAATGTCCGACTCTCATTGTAGTCCGTCCATATATACGGCGCGCAAAATGTTTTGTGCATTTGTATATTTCATTTATTCCATGTCAAATATATAGTTTCATTCCGTTAGATGATTTTTCTCCATTTAAACTCTTTATACTGAGTAAACGCCCCATATGTGCATCGATTCTTCTACATCAACTGGTTAGGGGCGACATCTAGGCCGGCTGCTAAGGACTCCGTAGGAACAAGGATCAAATCCCGGTCTTTCACCCTTTTTGGTAAGGAGTACTCCTATCTGCTTCCTTCTCCTCACTCTGTCATCTTGGCTACCAAGGTGGCAGCCATGGACTCTTCCTCTAAGAGATTCTTACAACTAGAAAATACAAAAGTGAGTAGAAATTAGTTACACCTTTTCAACACTCCCCTTTATTTTTAGTCACTTTTGAATTCTAACCCACATTGTTTTTCTGCAGAAATTTAATTTTGGAGATGGAACAAATTTTGTCATCATGGCGGCAATCATTTGTCCATCAGGTTTCTATATTAGTTTGATTATTTTATTTTCTACTTTTTCTCTCACAAAGCCCAGTCTAATTTCCACGTGTTTTGCTTTGAAATGGTGTTTTGGATTTCCTGCAATTGCAATTGCAACTTGATTATCACGAAAAACATTTTGAATCCCACACTTCATAAATCCTAGTTCTTGGAGCAAGGTGAAGAACTAAGATATTACCCTCATTAATTCTTTAACACCTACACAGGGAGTCATATACTCAATCTCCATTGTAGAGTGAACAACTACTTTTTGTTGCTTACTACTCAATAGGAAGCACCAGATCCAATTTGCAAAACATAACCAGAAGTGGATCTTCTCATAGGCACATCTACATTACTGGCATCACTCTAAGTGGTGATGTTAGTGTCATTCCCCGCCAAGTCCAGCCATAGATAACGAGTTCCCACACGATATCTCATCACCCATTTAGCTACCTTCGTATTCTCTTTCTAGGATTATTCAAACTCCTACCGAGTAGTTCAATTGTTGCTGCTATATCCAGTCGAGTACAGTTTATAAAGTAGATCAAACTACCTATGATCATTTGGTAAGGAATATTCTCCATAAATTCTTTTTTTTCCATACTCATTCGATCGCCTAGGATTATCACACCTCCCTTAGCATTTCCTTCATTGATTTTCTTTAACTCCATGGGAGTTGTACATCCGTTAGCCTTGTCCATGTGAAATTTCTGAAGCATGTTTCCTATTACTTCCTTCTGAGTTAGTCTCATATGTTGTTCTTTGGTCTGAAATAGACCGCAGAAGCCACCCAAATTATGATTTAGTCTCATATGTTGTTCTTTGGTCTAAAATAGACCGCAGAAGCCACCCAAATTATCACGTGTCCAAAAATTTAAGCAAAGCTAGGCCTATGAACAATCCTTTGAAATGTGCACCCTCCTAATGCGTACACAGACGCAACAAAATGCATACACAGATGCATCAAACAAGCGTACACAGACACAACAAAATGCATACACAAATGCATTAAACGACAACTAGGGTTTCATGAAAAGAAGCTTAACAAAGCTTTATCATCAATAAAACCCTAGGACAAATGCATAAACAATGCATAACATACCAAACAAACATAAAGATAACATATATAAATAATAATAAAGAACGCAATCTCACATAAACAAAAGTATAACCAAATAATAAATATAACACGTAAGTGCATGACCTAATCGACAACCCTAAAATACTACATCTTTCGTCCCTACTTTTCGAACAAGCATTGATGATTCATTCCTAACGAAGTTTAAACCTATATTTACGCTTGTGAGCTGTCAACAAATCACTACGTGTCAAAATAACCAACGTAACTTCCACTAAGGGTATGTGCCTATGTAACCGAAACTTCAGAATGTTACTTTGGATTTTAGCGCAGATTTTACGATGTACTTTTCAAAATGTTCTTATGTCAATCATTACTTGCGCCTTCATTACTTCAAATATGTGACAGTTGTAGATGTCGCCAATATCTTGAGACACATGTAGTCGCCAACAACTGCGGACATACAGCAACAAACTGTGGACAAACGGCGGCGGTTGTAGACGTCGAGGTTTTTGTGACATTGTAGATGTTTAGGGTTTGGTGACATAGCGAGATCATGCTACTTTGTGACGTCATCAGTACGTAAACTTTCCGCCATGGCTTCCAGATTTCTTTTTCTTATCTTTTATCATTCCATATGCCATCAAACAAAGACCAAAAATATTCAAAAAAAAGGAAAAATAAAGATCTTTCATTTGAAACTATTATTGCTACATTTCACTTGGTGAAGAGAGAAAGAGGAGCGGTCGAGTGAGAACGAGGGGGGGAGACGAGGACGACGTAAACTTTTGCAAAGGACCATGAATGAAAGTAGAGGTCCAAGACCCCAACGATTTTTTTTCCGTACATGCTTGTCATTTTCGTACGTACATGCGCGTGACGAGCAAGACAAAAAATAGCGTGTACTTTCCCTCATGCGGAAAATTTTGAAAACATTTTATGCGTGCAATCTTGGTTTTCTTTTGGTCAATAGGGTATTATTTTAATTAAAATCAGGTCACGATTTGATTTCAGTACAAGTGTGAAGATGAGCTGGCGTGACATGGAAGTGGGTCGCGATGATAATAACGCCAAATTGACATGCCTTCGAAGTTCCAAGATGACGCAAAATGTACTTTGGTTCTTGCCCATTTTTTCGTACGGCGTAAGATTTTCTTGTTGCAAGTCCCATTATCTGTGAAAACGACGGAAAATAACCCTTACTTGAACCATAGTTCAAAAGTAGGCGTTTTTTGGTAGGCCTTTTGTAGGCCGCCTTTAGCGTAAGTTGTGTTACGGGCTTTCCATGTGATCTTCTTAGATCGCTACTTTCATCAGCGACCGTCCGATCTTCATTACTTCAAATATGTGACAGTTGTAGACGTCTACAAAATGTGCAATAGCCTACGATAGTGCGAAACGAAATGTAGATGACAACGAAACTTCCTAAAATTAGTGGCGTCTACAAATACGGGGACAGTTGTAGACGTCGAGTTTTTGTGACATTGTAGTATGTTCGGGTTTTGTGACATTGCGAAGTCATGCTACCTTGTGACCTCATCAGCACGTAAACTTTCCGTCATGGCTTCCCGATTTCTTTTTCTTACCTTTTATCATTCGATATGCCATCAAACTGAGACCAAAAATATTCAAAAAAAAATGAAAAAAATATCTTCCATTTGATACTATTATGCTGCATTTTATTCAGAGAAGAGAGAAAGAGGAGCGGTTGAATGATAAAGATGGGGAGAGAAGAGGACGACGTAAAATTTTGCAAAGGACCCATGAATGAAAGTGGAGGTCCGAGACCCCTACGATTTTTTTTCCGTAATTGCTTGTCATTTTTGAACGTACATGCGAGTGACGAGGAGGGAAAAGAATAGCGTGCACTCTCCCTTGTTCAAAAATTTCGAAGACGTTTCACCCGTTCAATATCGGCTTTCTATTAGTCGATAAGGTGTTATTTTGGTTAAAATCAGATCACGGTTTGATTCCAGTACAAGTGTGAAGATGAGAGAGGGGGAGAGGGGGAGAGGGGGGAGAGGGGGAGAGGAGGAGAGGGGGAGGGGGAGAGGGGGGAGAGGGAGAGAGAGGAGAGGAGGGGAGAGAGGGGGAGAGAGGGGAGAGGGGGAGAGGGGGGAGAGGGGGAGAGGGGGAGAGGGGGAGAGGGGGAGAGGGGGAGAGGGGTAGAGGGGGAGAGGGGGGGGGAGGGGGGAGAGGGGGAGAGGGGGAGAGGGGGAGAGGGGGAGAGGGGGAGAGGGGGAGAGGGGGAAGAGGGGGAGAGGGGGAGAGGGGGAGAGGGGAGAGGGGGAGAGGGGGGAGAGGAGGAGAGGGGGAGAGGGGAAAGGGGGAGAGGGGGAGAGGGGAGAGGGGGGATAGGGGAGAGGGGAGAGGGGAGAGGGGAGAGGGGAGAGGGGAGAGGGGGAAAGGGGGAGAGGGGAAAGGGGGAGAGGGGAGAGGGAGAGAGGGGAGAGGGGGAGAGGGGAGAGGGGAGAGGGGAGGACGAGAGAGGGGAGAGGGAGAGGGGAGAGGGGAGAGGGGAGAGGGGAGAGGGGAGGGAGGGGAGAGGGGAGAGGGGAGAGGGGAGAGGGGAGAGGGGAGAGGGAGAGGGGAGAGGGGAGAGGGGAGAGGGGAGAGGGGAGAGGGGAGGAGGGGAGAGGGGAGAGGGGAGAGGGGAGAGGGGAGAGGGGAGAGGGGAGAGGGGAGAGGGGAGAGGGGAGAGGGGAGAGGGGAGAGGGGGAGAGGGGAGAGGGGAGAGGGGAGAGGGGAGAGGGGCGAGGGGAGAGGGGGAGAGGGGAGAGGGGGAGAGGGGAGAGGGGAGAGAGGGGGAGAGGGGGAGGAGGGGAGAGGGGGGGGAGGGGGAGAGGGGGGGAGGGGGAGAGGGGGGGGTGCGGTTATTGGGAAGGCGGGTGAGGGAGAGGAAGCGGGCGTGTGAGAGGTAGGTGAAGGAAGGGGAAGGGATGAATGGGAGTTGGGAGGAGGATGGGAGATGGGGGGGAGGGAGGGTGGGAGGGAGGGAGGCTAAGAGGGAAGGGGCGAAGGGGGAGCAAAGGAGAGAGAAATGAAAGATGATGGATGCGCGAGGTAAGTTAGGGCCGCGAAAGAGATAGAAGTAAAATCAAAATGGAGCAAAAAAAGAAAAAAAAGAGAAAAATACTATGTTGCTATTAGTCTGGAAGCGAAGGGAGGATTAAAAAAACCCCAGATGTTTAAAAAAAGAGGAAAAATAAAAAAAAAAAAAAAAAAAGGGAAATGAAAGGGGTTGGTCGGTCAGATGTGGAAACGTTTCCCAACAGAGGGTTGGTGAGAGGAAAAGAGAGAACATAGACAAGAAGAAATAGAAGGGCAAGGAGAGAGAGAGAACGTGGGAAAAAGGGGAAACGGTGGAGAAGACGACTTTGGGAAGGACGGAAAGAAACTACATCGTATATCGCTATTAGTATTAATGTTTTTCTTGCCACTTAAAACATCTTTTCTCCGTACACACATGTCGGATTGTGGATCTGACTGCTGCGGTTGAAAGATAAGATTCCAGCTTCCGATTGGTGGTCTCAGTGAAAATCGTACAAGTGTGCACAGAGAAAATATGTTTTAAGTGGCAAAAAAGACATTAACACTAATAGCGCTTCACGGTGTACTGCCATTTTTCTCCTTGAATTTGGCATACTACTTCAGCTTGATAGGTAAAACTCAAATTTGTGGGAAACTTGTTTTCCTTCATATTTAAACTCATATTTTTCTTGATTTTTTTCCTTGTCTTTTGTCTGAGCTGGCAGTTTTACCGACAGTACTCCTGCGCCCTCTCCCTCTCCCTCTCCCTGCCTCTCCTCTCCTCCCTTTCTCCATCCTGCCTCTATTCTCCTCCTCTCCCTCTCTTCATCTCTCATTCTCCCACTCTTTCCCCCTCTCCCTCTCCCATTCACAGGGCAACCTTCTCTGAAGAATCCTACCAGCCTTGCCGATTTTTCCAAAGTCCTCTGTCCTTTCACCGTCAAGACTTAGCGATATTTTTGTCCAGACCAAAGTAACAAAAAAATTATCCTGACAAAGTAATAAAATCTTTATGATGACCAAGGGAATAATATTTTTGTCCTGACAAAGTTATATTTTTTTTGTCCCGACAAAGGTAAAAATATTTTTGTTCTCTTCAAGGGAATAAAAAATTGTCCTGACCAAAGGAATAAAATCTGACTCATCAATTGGCCCTATGGACTCAGGCACATCGTCCCAAAAATACAAATCCTAATTCCTCTGTTTTCTCTTTTTAAAAATAGAATAGAGTCTATTACATTAACCTTGAGTTAGTTAAAATACAACAGTATTCGCTATTATAAACATGAAATAATTCACACTCGATCCACAGATTATTAATTTTGAAATATTTTATGCACATTTTAACCCTAATTTTTTCACCTCAACGAACGGATTTCGACTCAAAAAATCCCAGAACTCCCTCCTTTCAATCAGCCATATGAAAACTCAAATTCATGATAAATTCACAATAAACCCTAAAAAAATGCTCTAAAACAAGCTCAAAATTTCCGGTTTCCATATGCAAAAAAAAACAGTTCAAACAGTTCAAATCCAACTTTCGGCAATGTTAAACGTACAATCAAAAACAAGTCCGATCAATAACTTTCCTTCAGGTGAGTCTTTGGGCGCACATGCAAATTGTTGATCAGACAACCCATGCACATATAAAACCGATCTTTTCAACAAACAAATTTAAGATTGAGGACAAATTTTAAGATTTTGAGGACAGATTTTAAGATTTTGAGGACACATTTAGGATTTTAAGGAAAAAATTTAAGATTTTGAGGACAAATTACATAATCCACAAAGAACGGAAGACTTAGGGCGTTCTGCAGATTTAATAATAGCTTGGCCAAAACAAAAGCATGGGAAATACCCTTTAAGACTCCACAGTAAAAGAACACCCGGAGAGGATTTGATAGAGTCTATGGAAAGGTCCTCCTGTTTCCAGTTTAGTCAAACAAGCTGAAGCCCATGTCCTGCAAAAAGGAGTAAGGGCAAAATATAACAGTCGATTAATTTCTAAAGCCAAAAACAAATAAAAAAATAAGAAAAAAAAAAATGAAATGAAGCACGTATGTAGTCAACCTAACACAAGTAAATCCAATTCTGAAGCCGAAGAAGAAAAAATAAAAAAAAACAAGAATGTAGTCATTCTAACAATTGACAGTGCACTAACGATCACTATGCTGGGAGAGAGAGAGAGAGAGAGAGAGAGAGAGAGAGGGAGAGAGGGAGAGAGAGAGGAGAGGAGAGAGGGAAGGAGAGAGAGAGAGAGAGAGAGAGAGAGAGAGGAGGAGGGAGAGAGAGAGAGGGAAGGAGGGAGGAGGGAGAGGAGAGGGAGAGGAGGAGAGAGAGGAGGGAGGAGGAGGGACGAGAGAGAGAGAAATCCTATACATTATCCATGACAGCTCTCTGTACCCATCAAAAAAAAAAAAAATCACTTACGTCATCAGACTCCTCCTTCTCCTCCACCTTCTCCTCCTTCTCCTCAACTGCAGCAGCCGCTGGTGCAGCCCCCCCGGAAGCTGCCCCTCCGCCTCCCCCTCCCATGGAAAAGCCGCCTCCTCCTCCCCCTCCGACAATCACCTGAAGGGGCAGGGAAGCCGAGGGAAGTCAGTCAAGGGAAGTAAGTCGTAAGGAGAGGGAGAGAGGGAAGGTCTAAGCAGAGCAAAGGCGTGGACCGGGAGGGAGAGGGAGAGGCAGCGGGAGCAGGAGAGGGAGGGGGAGGGGGAGGGGGAGGAGGAGGGGGACAGGGGAGCGAAAGGGAAGAGGGGGGAAGGGGGGAGAGGATGGATGGAAGGAAGGGAAGAGGGATGAGAAGGAAGGAAGAAGAAAAGAAAAACAAACACGACTTAAAGTGGAATATGTATAAATGAAGGAAGATATTCATTAAAGAATGGAACTGATAGACTTATATACGGGCATGTGGAAGGGTGGATGGAAGGAAGAGGTGACGCCCCCTGACCCTGCCTCTTGAAGGGCCAGATTCACCAGCTTGCGCTCCAACTCAAAGGGAGAACCTGCCTCCGCCTGGAGAGTGGCATCACCTTCCTTCTTGAACTGAACTTTTTACACACATAGAAACAGATTACAAACACAAAAAAAAACAGATTACACAAAAGTAAACCGAGTATCATCGCCACCGTTATTAGTGTGGAACACGCCAGGTTCCCTTTTCCTCCAATAACTACGTCGTGGAAGTGGGGCGTATTAAAGTACGCTGCATGAGTATAAATACACTCTCTCGCTCTCCCTCCCTCCCCCCCCACTATTTACCTCTCTCCCTCCCTCCCCTCTCTTGCACGTGGCAAGTACACTGACCATCGCAATTGGTGTTGATAATACTAACTCGTTCTATACATTTTTGAGCCGAAAATCATAAACAAATGTTAATAATAACACTTTCTGAGGGAGTGGACCTAAATCTGTCACGTCACCTTGCACCAAATTAACATTCCTGATAATAAATTCGCTTCAATACTAGTAGTTCCTTTACACGAATAGCGATGGGCGGTTTAATGTACACCAAAACTTTGAATGCATTTGAATGATTGTATTTTGTCGGTAAAATCGCGATACCCAGTTCTACTTCAGAATAAAGAAGTACTGATAATTGTTCGTCAGAGTATTGTGAAACTATTTACATTTTACAAAAAAATAGAAAGAAGAGACGCTGAGAAGACACCAGTAGAGTCCGACAAGGAGTTGACACGGCTAATTTTGGCAATTATTCCATAAATAGATTTTGTCCAATCCTACATAGATATGTCAAATGCGAGATTTACACAGGATGTCACTTTAGGGTTATAAAACCCTAAACGAGAGTAGAAAAGAGGGTTTAGAGATTAGAGCTTATGTGAGAGCATACGATCTTCAGAAAGTGCATACCAAAACTATCATTTTTAGTAATCCTTGCCAATCTAAGGAAACAACTGCTGCAAAAAAACTCTCGGGTTTATCGCTTAAACACTTTTACAACTCGATTTAAAAAAGATTGTTATCAATATGGAACCATACATACCTGTTTGGCATTCCATGTGCCATCCTCTTCCGAGCAGATGAACATAAACACCGGCATGATGTCTGCAAACAACTGGATGGCGGAATTAGGGCTAAGGGTCCGCCTGCAATGAAGGCTTACGCGGAAAAATGGAAAGAGAGCAATTTTTGCTGCGCCTGGATGCTATATTTTCGGCTGATGTCTGCTGTCACGTCACAACTTAGTTGTCAGTTTGTCACAGGCCACGTAAACCGTGAAGCGTAGTACTATATTTTAGTGTTGGGTATCGAGGACCTTTTGCCGATATTCGATATATATCGAACGAAAAACGTAGGATATATTTCGATACACTAAATGACTAAACAGTCGTTTGACATTAACAGTAAAGTACAATACTACACTGTTCCGTACTTTATTCTGTAGCAATAAATTATTACATTTGTGCTGGATTTTTACGCATTTCTTGTTTTTTTTCGCGCAGGCTTGTTTTCTAATTTCTATAGAATAGTACCCTAACCCGGTACAAAATTAGTACAATACTGAAAATTAGTACAGTACACCGCGCATCGTAATTAGAGTAATGAAAAAATTAGAGTAAAAAAACAAAAAAAAACAATTAGAGTAATGAACTCTAATTTATGTGATAGAACTTTTTCACAGTCGAAGTTTACTCTAATTTATTTAAGTACTCTATATTGGGTTATGTCGGCGATAAATATCCGCGCTGAAATTATAAACACTAAATTACGTGGATGTACAAAATCTGTCAGTCCGTATAGTTTTGACGTCATTATGACGCTAGTATTATTTGTCGCGCTGAATGTCAGTTAAGGTTCACACTGACGACGATGCTGTGGACGGACGAGAGTTATGCGAACGGCTTTTTTTCGATGTGATTCATTTTTCGCTTAGTCCGATTTCACGTGCGAGCGCGATTGTATTAAATCATTATATGTACTTTTTTACTGAAAAAAGTACAGTTTTGCACGGTCGAACTTCGTCCGTACTCCACACTATTTAAAAAGAACCTATATTACAATTCTGTTACGCTAATTAAACTTACCTAAATTAGAATAATGAAAAAATTAGAATCATTTACTCTATTTGATGTCATAGAGTCGAAATTTCGAGCGACCGAATTAGAGTAATTTACTCTAATTACGATTCGCGGTGTACAGTACAGTACACCGCCAATCGCTATTAGCGTAATGTATACTAATACCGTCCCGCTTTTTTTTTTTTCAAATTCTCAAATAGCATAACTTATTATGTTTTTTTCTTTACGCCATTTGGGGTTTTTTTCCAGGTACCGTACAAAATGAAAGTACGTTGTCTTTTATATAGTGTGGTGTACGGTCAGCGTCAGACCGAACAAAATCGTACCTTTTTAAGTGAAAAAGTATAATTAATGAGTTTTAGTAACCACGGACGCATGAGAATATGCGCTCTAAAAAGGGGATAAAATCGGGCTGTCAAATATCACGTTCGCACATATTCGTCCAACAACCACTTTTCGACTGTGTGAACGTAAGATTTGTGTACCATTTGTCAGATTTTGTACAAGTACTTATATTAGTGTAAGCATGTTTGCGACCGACATATATTTTTTTTTATAGACCCAAATTAGCATTAGTAAACAATTAGAATGTATGCTTATTTTGAAAATTTTCAAATTCCTAATTAGCGTAAATCACTATAATTATTCCTATACGCTAAAGAAACCTGTACGCTAATAGCGATTGGCGGTGTACTGTATTGTTTTGTATCGTTGAGTTTCCTGTAGGCGATAAGTCTTTATTGGTTATCGTTATCGGTAAGGGACCCGATAAATTGAGATATATCATAATCGGGTGATTATCGCCGATAAATTACGATATATCGGCACTTTGACCGATAATCAACGCTCTCCGATATATTCCCCGGGGGGGGGGGGTCAATTTTTTTTTTAGGTCGAGGTAAGGTACAGTACGAAAACGTAAACGTACATATGAAGTATGGACCGAAAGATATCGGTTATCGGGTTCAAAAAGGTATATACTGGATATCGATAAAAGCTTACCGATACACAACAATAAAGATTAACCATACTGTACAATACAATATACCGTATATCGCTATTAGTGTTAATGTTTTTTTCGCCACTTAAAACATCTTTTCTCCGTACACACTTCTCGGATTGTCGATCTAACGGTTGCGATTGAACGGTACGATTCTCAGCTTTCAATTGGCGGTCTCAAAATGAAAATTGGACAATTGTGTACAAATAAAATATGTTTTAAGTGGCATGGAAAATATTAACACCATTAGCAATACACGGTGTAGTGCACCTTATATAGTTACTTGCGTCAAGGCAACATATTAGCGTGGGGCAGAGTTCCTAGAAGTCAAATTTTTAGATACCCGAACTCACAATCTTTTTTTTTCAAAGTCAGAACACCCCAAACCCGACCGCGTTATGTCACGCTCCGAAATTGTTACCCAGTACGCGATACGTGTTTACGGAAAAAAAAAAGTTGGCTGGAGCTTGATTTCCAGCCACTACTCGTACCCGCCCGTACCCAAATAAGTACAAAATTAGTGGTACATCTCCCTTAAGGTGTATGCCCATGTAACCGAAACTTTAGAACGTTACTTCGGATTTTATCGCAGATTTTACGGTGTACTTTTAAAAATGTTCCTATGTCAATCGTTACTTGCGCCTCCGTTACTTCAAATATGTGACGGTTGTATACGTCTACAAAATGTGCGACAAAGTACGAAACGAAATGTAGATGACTACGAAACTACGAAACTTCCCAAAATCGGTGACATCTACAAAAACGGCGACGGTTGTTGTAACATTGTAGATGTTTAGGGTGATGACTATTCATGTTACCTTATGGCGTTATCAGTACGTAGATTTTCCGCCATGGCTTCCCGATTTCTTTTTCTAATATATTATCATTCGATATGCCATCAAACTAAGACCAAAAATATTCAAAAACAAGATAAAAAAAATAATTAATTTCATATTATTATTGCTACATTTCATTCAAAGATGAAAGAAAGAGCACCGGTCGGGTGAGAAAGAGGGAGAGAGACGAGGACGACGTAAACTTTTGCAAATGACCCATGAATGAAAGTGGAGGCCCGAGACCCAAACGATTTCTTTTCCGTACATACTTGACATTTTCCTACGTACATGCGCTGACGAGCAGTGAAAAAATAGCGTGTATTCTTCCTCTTTCAAAACTTTTTGAAGACGTTTCACACATGCAATACCGTTTTGCTATTCGTCAATAGGGTATTATTTTAATTAAAATCAGATAGCGATTTGATTCTAGTACAAGTGTGAAGATAAGCTGGCGTGACGTGGAAGTGGGTTGCGATGATAATAACGCCAAATTTACGTACCATTCAAGTTCCAAGATGACGCAAAATGTACTTTGGTTCTTGCCCATTTTTCGTACGGCGTAAGATATTCTCGTTGCAAGTCCCATTTTTTGTGAAAACGAAGGGAAAAAACCTTTATTTGAACACATGGGCACACACCCGTATACCTTCCACGATATTGAGATTACGAAGTACAATAATGTTGGATATTAAAGACACTACAGTACACCGTGAATCGTTATTAGCGTATTCAACGCTAATTCGGCTCCCCCAAATTTTTCCCAAATTTTCAAATATAATTATCCATGCTAATTTAAAAAAACCTTAATTTCTAATTAGAGTAAATGATTTTTTTAAAATTTTCAAATTCCCAATTATCGCTAATAACGATAATTATTCTTATACGCTAAAAAAACATCTACGCTAATAACGATTCGCGGTGTACAGTACTGTAGTGTACTGTAGAGGAACGTATTGTACCTACGAAACCTTCATTTTTTTCGTTTTTTGCTTACCCGACCGTAACCGTTTTTGGTTTTTTTTTTCCTGTATCACCTGACCGAATCCGAACGATCCCCAAAATTTTGCACCCAAAAAAGTTTCGATCCGACGCGGGCGGTCTGGTACGGATTCGGGTACCGTATTGCGACCTCTGACATGGGGTCTATTTTAGGACGTTTCCCATTGAAACCGAGAGCCCTTGTTACAGCGTCCGAATCCAAAAAGTTAAGGGGAGATTCATATCAAGCCACTATAATCTTCATCATCACAAAACCTAAATGTTCGTGTTGTGTATCGGTGGGGTTTTGTCGATAATCGATATGTACCTTTTTTTGGCTTGTCGATAATCGATATACTGACGTCGGTGTTATCGCCAATAGAAAACCGATAATTTCGGTTTTTTTATCGCGATAACACCGGTACCGATAAGTATCAGCGATAATTGTACGGTTTGTACCATACAATTGTACGGTTAGTTCCGTCTTACTGAACCGTTGTTATCCCGTTACACAGAGTGCGGAACAGATTGTTACACATGGCATACCACGCTATGTACAATGAAAATACAATACACTATATTATAAAGAACAAATATATATCGTACTCTATTTATTCCATTTATCGCCGATGACGAATTTGTAGGTCTTCGAGCGATATATCGAGACACCTGACCGTTCGATAACAGAAAACTATCGGTATCGGTGTTATTGCGATAAATTTCTTGCCGATACACAACACTACTAAATTGGAGCCACACGATAACAAGCCTTGGGATGATTTTGAAAATGTCTTCGGTACACCGCCAATCGCTATTAGCGTAGAAGTTTCTTTAGCATATAAGTATAATTACAGTGGTGTACGCTAATTAAGAGTTTGAAATTTTTGAAAAAAAACATACATTCTAATTGTTCAATAATGCTAATTTGGGTCTTTGAAAAAAATAAATGTCGGTCGCAGACATGCTTACACTAATATAGGTATTCCCACATAATCTGACAAATCGTACACAAATTGTACGTTCACACAGTAGAAACGTGGTTGTTGGACGAATATGTGCGAACGTGATATTTGACAGCCCGATTTTATCCCCTTTTTAGAGCGCATATTCTCATGCGTCCACGGTTACTAAAACTCATTAATTATAAT
>JBBHKE010002257.1:15264-36175 GCA_037447655.1 Zygnema cylindricum
GGGCCCCATCAACTGGAGCCTAAACAGCTCGCACGAACCATTGGCCCTCCAGGTCCAATTTACAGGTTCCTCCACACGTACTCTTTGCACGTTAGGTGGGGTTTACGACTACGAGTGAACCTAGGCACTAATTTGCACACTCTTGTGGTCATCTTTGGGTTTGTCCAGAGTTTTGCGGAAAGGATCGGACGACTCTCATTTCCTTCCTATTCTTTGGAGAGTAGCTGGGAGTGTGGCATTTCGTGGGCTTCCAGCGGAGTAGCATAGGAAATCTAGGGGGGTACAGGGCACCTTTCTTTTCCACTCCATTCCTCCTTACTATCTATGCATATCCCTGACGGGGGGGGTAATGAACAGAAATGGGCATTATCACGGATCCAAGTGAGCATCAGCATTTGGGGTGGATTGCACGTTTCTCATGCACACCTCCTTGGACATTTAACCTGGACCTCCCGGTTACCAAGCACGCTCGACAAATCCGAGGTCAACTACCCCGGGCTGTAGGCCTTTCCCTGGGGATTCTCGGGCACGCTCGACATCACTCGAAAGGTTACAAAGTCTTTGTCTTTGATAAACAAAAAATAGTGTTAGCAAGGAATATCATTGTCAAAGATGAACTAGACTCGATAGATTTATTTCAAATGACAGAGCAACAAAAGCAGCAAAAAGTATAGGAGTATGTCATTTTAGATTGCATGCAAGAAATTGTCCCGCAGGTGCAACAGTCTCCGGTGGTGACTCCGAAGTCAAAATCTCTCCAACTTCCTCAACAAGTTCAGGTCCAACCGGACCAACAACAATCAATACACGCGGATCGCAACCAGCGCGATCAGCTACACACTGATCGAAACCAGCGCAACCTGCGTAATCAGCGCAATCAGCGCAACCAGCGCAATGCGCGGCATCCGACGATCTCAGCCTTAGAATTTACGGGGGGAAGAAGATCCACTAGCCGCCTGCAAGCAAGCTCTCACTTTGCCTACTTGGCAGCCTCAAGGGAGCCCTTGACCATCCACGAGGCCTTTTCGTCACCAGAGTGAAATCACTAGATCGAGGCAGCAAACGACGAAATGAAGTCGATCATGGAGGCTCAAACATGGGAGCTTGTGGACCTTCCTCCGGACCGAAAAGCGATCAGCAACAAATGGGTATTGAAGGTGAAGTTAAATCCCGACAACACAATTGAACATTATAAGGCGAGACTTGTGGCAAAGGGGTACAATCAAAAGGAAGAAATTTATTTTGAAGAAACATTTTCTCCGGTAGTAAGATTTCCGACAATTAGGATTTTGCTGTCTTTGGCTGCTATAGAAGATATGGAAATCCATCAGATGGATGTAATGACGGCGTTTTTGCACGGAGAACTAGAAGAAACCATTTACATGTAGCAGCCTGAAAAGTATGTGGAACCAGGAAAAGAGCACTTAGTATGCAAGTTGCTAAAATCTGTGTACAGCCTAAAACTGGCCCCTAGACAGTGGAATCTGAAGCTTGATGAATTCCTAACTAGCCTAGGATTTCGAAGGATAAATTATGATCACTCTGTCTACGTTCTAAAGGGTGAAAATGGGATAGTGTATATAGCAGTATATGTAGATGATTTGGTATTAATTAGCAAATCAATGGCAGAAATTAACAAAACCAAAACTGCTCTAAACTCACGGTTCGAGATGAAAGACCTCGGTGAGGCAAAATATATTTTGGGTATCCAGGTAGAGAGGGACAGAAATAAGAAAGAAATAAAACTGACTCAAAAGGAGGCTATTGGAAACATGTTAGATGAGTATGGAATGCGGGGGGCAAAAGGATGTCTAACTCTAATGGAGTTTCGGCAGAAGCTAGAGGGGGAAGAGACAGAATCAAGTGTCATTGTTAGCAGGTATTTAGAATCACGGGAGAATGATTCTATGACAGAAATACCTTACAGACACATACTGGGAAGCTTAATATATTTCATGAATTGTACCCGTCCTGACATAGCTGCAGCAGTCAAGGTACTAAGCAGGAGTCTAGAGAATCCAAGAAAATCTGACTTTGATGCAGCTAGGAGAGTCTTAAGATATTTGGCCGAAACCAAGGACCTCAAACTCACACTAGGCGGAGGTGAAGTGAAGCTGCAATCATAGAGTGATGCAAGCTATGGCGATATGCCGAGTCGAAAATCCACCACGGGATTCGTTCTGCAAATTGGGAACGGGACTTGCTGTTGGAGCAATAAACTTCAAAAGGTCACGGCACAATCAGCAATGGAGTCAGAATATATGGCAGCAAGCTCGGCCCTCAAAGAACTCCTATGGGTGAAATCCATGTTACAAGAATTGGGATACATGCAGGTTGGTCCACCGGTGATCTGGTGTGATAACATAGCTGCCATTGCCATTGCTTCTAACCCTAGTCACCATTTCAAAAGCAAGCACATGGATGTAAGATTACACTTTGTAAGAGAAAAAGTGTTCTCTAGAGTGATTAAATTATTCTATTTGCCGAATGCAAAAATGGTTGCTAATATGCTCACTAAAGCTCTTCCAGCTCCTAAGCTGAAGTATTGTAGGGACGCAGTGGGATTAAGTGAATAGCTCAGTTACTGCACTGCTATATTGCTATGCTGCTCTAGTCCAATAACGGGGTTATATTGGGACTACTTGACTTGCTAAATTTGCTACGTTGCTATGACTGCGATGCTGCGCTAGTTGGACATCGCAGCTGCGCTGACATACTGAGTCTAAAGCTTTAGGGGAGGGTTGTTTTTTGAAAGCTTTAAGTCTCAACAAATTTATAAGACGGCGGAAAAATAGATCTATATACGCGTCGTCACTTGAATCACAGTGCAGGTGTTTTTTATGATACAGACAACGCAGCTGAGACGTAGATGGAACAAGCGCAGCTGCGGTTATTTTTGATATGGTCTGTACGGACAAACGCAGCCTGCGACGCAACAGATCAAACGCAACTGCGGTACGTGACAACGCAGTTGCTAAGCAACAAGACAAGCGCAGCTGCGGCTAACTTTTGTATGTGATAACGCAGCTGCTACGAAGCTGCGGATATTTGAATATAATCAGGAATTGGACTGCGCTACTGCGGTTGATCTGAATCAAGTCAACAAACAAGATTCACTTGCCAGGCGACAAGTAATTGATCAGATCACCTGTATAGGATTCTCAGTCATATTGAGTGTACAGTGATAGATTAGTTCTAAGCGTAAGTAGGAGCACTTAGACCTTAGTGGCAGTTTAGCTCTTTTGGATGTATCGTTTTGAAACACTTGTATCGGCGGTATAGCACTATGTAGTAGGACAACTGAGTGAATAGTATAAGACTTAGGACGTTGAACATTTTATATATCCAGACTTCTAAGTAGTAAAACTGCATACAGTTTTTGGGAAACTTCTGAGTATTATATCTTTAGTGTTGTTGGATCAATTATGCTTAAACTTTGGGAGTTGTCAATGTTTATGCTACTCTATATTCTGATAGAGTTTTGTGAGGTTTGGATGCTTGTATAAAAATTGGTGAGCACTTAAGAACAGCTGTTTGGTAGGATTCTTGATAGCTTCTGAGAGTGCATCATGTCTACTTCTACTACTACTGCTGCTCCTTCACCTACACCGGTGGTTGTAGAACAACAGTTTTGAGGAGGATGACTATTTCATTTGCTGAGAAAGGTAGCCAACGGATGTTTAGGCTGATTTAAAGTAATGAAACGAAGAAGCTTTATTATGCTGGTGTTCATGATATTATGATGTGGCATAAGAGGCTTGGGCATGTGAATCTAGATAAGTTAAGAAAGATGAAAAAGATGGGAGTGGTGGAAGGGATTCAGTTCAGTGAGAATGATAATATAAGTGATTGTAGTGGATGTGCTTATGGTAAAACACACAGGTTACCCTTTCCTAAAACAGCCACCTACAAGGGAGAGAAAATTCTAGATCTAGTACACACAAATATTTGGGGACCATCTAAAGTGCCCTCACTGGGGGGGAAGAGATTTATGATGACCATCACTGATGATTGATCTCGGTATTCCCGAGTGTATTTTTTGAAAAACAAGTCCAAAGCTCAAGATTGTTTTAGACCATATAAAGCATGGAGCGAAAAACTCCATGAAACTCCAATCAAGAGAATAAGGAGTGACAATGGTGAAGAGTATACTTCTAACCAGTTTGAGGATTTTCTGAGGGAAGATGGGGTCGAACACCAAAAGAAGGTTCCAGAAAACCCGGATCAGAATGGGTTAGCTGAAAGGTTAAATAGAACACTAAGTGATAGTGATAGATGTATGTTGTTTGATAAGAAGATAGGAAAAAGGTTTTCGGCAGAAGCAATGAACTGTGCAAATTACCTCAAAAATAGAGTTCTTAATTCAGCTATAAAAGATCAAACACCTTATGAGAGATGGACAGGCCGGAAACCAGACATATCTCACTTAATGGTTTTCGGCAGTCAAGTATTCAGTCTAGATACAGATCGGTCTAATTGGAAGCTAGATCCTAAAAGAAAACTGGGATACTTATTAGGATATGATGAGGATGTTAAAGGATATAGAGTTTATGATCTAAAAAGGGAAGATATAATCTTAGTAAAGCATGTAGTAGTTATGGATGAAGGAAAATCTGTGGATCCCTTCAAATATACAAAGTCACTAAAAATAAGATTTGAGTCAGAAAATTCCGATGACTTTGAGCTTCCTAACTATCCACGTTTTAGAGAAGATGACATTCTTGCAGGTACAAATCACACCGAAAAGGACTCGGCTGTGGAAACTTCAGTGACAACTCTACCCGAAGCCGAAGACGTGGTGGAAATTGATTCGGAATCAAGGGATAGGGGAGAAGCCGAGTTTGTTCAAAAAATCCACGAGAACCATCTATTCCGGCCTCAGATTTTGAGAGGGGAAGGAGAAGTAGCAAAAGACTGCAGGAAAAACATGTTTATAACAAGGTAACTAAACTATCTCATCAAGATGAACCTCAAACTTATGGAGAGGCGATGACTTGTCCAGAAAGAAATCGGTGGAAGACAGCCATCAATGAGGAGATGGCCTCAATTATGGCAGCCAATACTTGGGAGCTGGTGGATTGTCCACCTAACCGAAAACCTATCGGTTGTACGTGGGTTATCAAATTAAAACTGAACCTAGATAACACAATCGAGCGCTACAAGGCCCGATTAGTGGCAAAGGGATTTACACAAAATGAGAGAATTGACTACGAGGAAACCTTTGCCCCGGTCGTCAGATTTCCCTCCGTCAGCATACTTCTCAGTTTGGCAGCAGCGCAAGACATGGAAGTGCACCAGTTGGACATCAAGACAGCCTTCTTGCATGGAGAATTGGAAGAGGAGATCTTCATGCGACAACCCGAAGGGTTTGTGGAGGAAAGAGAGGAGAGTAAGGTATGCCGGCTAATTAAATCTCTTTATGGTTTCAAACAGGCGCCTCGACAGTGGAATAAGAAGCTTGATGAATTTCTTACTGGTCTATGATATATCCGGATCAGCTCAAATCACTCAATCTATGTTTTCGAAGATGAGGAAGGTTTTATATTTATTGCAATTTATGTTGATGATTTGCTTGTTTTAAGTAAATCAATGGAAAAAAATAATAAACTGAAAACCGATCTTAAACAGGAGATTTGAAGTGAAGGATATGGGGGAAGCAAAATATATTTTGGGAATTGAAGTAGAGAGAGACCGAAAAAGAAAAATTATAAGATTGTTTAAAAGGAAGCAATAGGGAACATGCTTGAAAAATTTCAAATGGATAAAGCTAATAGTTGTACAACTCCAATGGAATTGAAGAAGGGAAGTAAGGGGAGTGAGGAAGAAGGAGTTATAGTCTTAGACGAGGAATTATCTCGCAAAGAACAGAAGTCCATGCAGACTATTCATTACAAGCAAGTAGTGGGAAGTCTAATCTATTTTATAAATGTACCCGGCCGGATTTAGCTGCAGCAGTAGGAGTGTTGAGTATAAGTCTAAATGCTCCCACTAATAGGGATTGGGAGGCAGCTAAGAGAGTCTTTAAATATTTGATAGGAACTGGGGATCTATGGTTGCATTTGGGTGGGGAGAATACTGACATCACTACTTGGAGTGATGCCAGTAATGGTGATGCTCCGATGAGGAGATGTACTTCAGGATATGTATTATATGTGGGTGATAGGGCTTGCTGTTGGGGTAGCAAACAGCAAAAAGTTATTGCTCAGTCCACCATGGAGGCTGAGTATATGGCCTCTTGCTCTGCAGTAAAAGAATTGATGTGGGTCAAGTCTTTCCTTGGTGAGCTTGGTCACCTTAAGAGTGATGTGCAGAAAATTTTTCGTGATAATTAGGCAGCAATCGTTATTTGTGCCAATCCTAAACATCATTTTAAAGCCTAACACATGGACATCAGACTCAGCTTTGTTAGAGAGAAAGTAGAAAACAAAATATTTTGTTTAGAGTACCGACCAGATAGTGAGATGGTAGTAGATATGATGACCAAACCTGTGCCTTCCCCTAAGCTAATTTTCTGCTGGGAGAAGTGTGGTCTGAAATTAAAGATTGACTAGAAAATAAGGGGGGTGTAGAAATTAATGCTCTATTTTAAGTATTTTCTAGGTCTAAATAAAAGTATAGAAAGAAGGCGAGGCAGTCTACCTCTAATTTCTTTCTCCAACTCCCAAACTTGTCATAGTCACTGAGAAATTGGAGAGGGAGCTAGAGCCATGGCTACCTAGGCTATCCCGAGCTTTATTGGAAATATATATTAGTTAGGGGTTTTATTTACTAAAAGGTATTTGTCGGCCATAGGATTTGATCCTGGTACCTGCCGGCCGGGAGACAGCTGGTAGCCGGTAGCCTTAGCCGTTAAGCCTAGACCTAGTGTTACGTACTGTATGGTTTGATATTTATTTAAACATTTCCACGTAGGATAATTTATTTAACTGTAATTGTTTACGGGATACATAGATCCGTTAATGTAAAAGTACAGATAAGAAATCAATACCGCGAATTTATTTCTTTAGCGAAACGAATACCGCGCATGTATTTATTACGGCTACGATTAAATGTGAATTTAATCGGACGGCCGAAATTAGCGTCGAGATCACGGAAGAAGATTTCGGCGGTTTGTGGTCATCCCCACGTCGGATGACACGTGGCGAAATTACATTGGATCGTGGTATCTCCGGAGATTATGGCACCGAATCCAGATATGACATGTGTCGACATTTAGGCCATGTCGTATATTGTCCGTACATAAAGTACACCGGAAGTTGTACTTTTGTGTACGGAACTGTGATCTGATTAGCTCCATACATCAGTAGATAGAGTTTGTGAGGGAGATAGGACTTAGAAAAATTAGAAGATAGGATCCTCTCTCCGGAGAGCTTCTGTACAAAAGGTCAACTTTGACCCTCCATAACTTACTGCTCAAGGGAGCAAATTCAGAGATTCTTTTTGCTATCGACTCAGGGGAGTCTTGCCTTCATATAGGTGAAGTTGGTCAGAGTTTTTTTCTGCCAAGGTGGCAGTTATTTTTGCTGAAACACAAAGGGGTCAGGGTTATCCTAGAGGCTTCTTGGAAGCTGTCCACTCTGAGGACTTATGGAGGTCTCAGAGTTTCATTCCCCAAAATGTAGAAACCATCATGGTGACTCATCTGGCCAGTTTGGGAAGAGTGGATTTGGTGATGGCAGGCTGGCCTTTTCAGGGATACTCCCTAGCAGGATAAGGGAAAAGGGCATCAAGACCGCAGAAGTGGAATATTTTATCGGGTGATCAAATTAATCTCGTGGCTTCAACAGCTCCAGGACACATTGGTGGGGTACGTTCAAGAAAATGTCCACCCGAGAGATGATAAACGGAAACATGTTGCGGACAGCTCCAATCACATAACCTGGATTTTAGGAGCTCTCTTGATTTTTGACGTCGCCCAGATGGGATCCTGGGCACAAAGACTCAGAACATATTGGAACAATATGATTTTGCTTCCGGTCCTCCGGCAACTTTTGGAAAAGCAAATTCCCGACCCGCAAAATTCTATGCAGCAAATACTTGGGGAAGGTAGAATTTCACCCCTGTTACTCGACCCGACCGCTACCATTTCTTTTAGTGCAACAAACCAGGATTCCCACGGAAAGCACTCTCGACTTTGGTCTATTTTCCTCACAGTCACCCTTATCAAAAAGGGGCAGCCGGAATGATTTTTGACACTTAAACGGGAATCTAGACAAAACCAACAATTGCAAAACGGGAAGAAGCAATGGGATTCTATAAAGGCACCACAGCAGCACCAGGTATTAGAGACCTTCAGAGGTGCAACCTAATTGGGTAGAGTATGGATTTGAATTCGATCATACGGGTGCTCAAACATGCATTCGCCTTTTCAAGTCTGAAGTCCCCGAATTTAGGACTTTTTACCTTCAAGCTCATCAGTTGTTAGCGATGCAAGCAACTTTGCAGTTTGAGGGGGGGAGAGAAAGGAGAAGAAAAATTCACATTTCACCACCGCAGGTTTTCCCAGTGGGGGGGGGCGGCGGCTCAGATGGCGACACCTTAGCGGAAGTTGTCAGCAGTAATGTCCTAGACGAAGGGTTAGGGGCATATCCACCGATAAGGTTGGAATTCGACATTAACCTCTAGGGTAGACCGTCGGAAGCTTGGGCTGCCGTTGAGCCAGGGAAAATGGATTAGACCTTGGGACAGTAGTTAGACCTTTAGCAAAAGGCGCGGCTTTCCAAACTGTTGGCCAAAAACAAACATGTGTTCTCATGGTCAGAAAGCGATGTCGGTATTTATAAAGGAACACCATTCCGAATCGATTTGATCAACGAGACGGCTACTGTTTGGTAAAAGCACTATCCTCTCACCTTCAAGGAGAAAGAATTCATTATGGCGAAAGTCCTGACTTTCGTGGAAGCCAGATTGGTTTGTCAAAGCAGAAGACTTCATGGGTTCGCTTCCTCGACAGTTCTCCATCCGAATAAGGACTCGTCCGAGAAGACTGAAGATTTCCGGATGTGTGGAGATTATCGCATGCTCAACACTGCCACCATCTCTAACGGGTATCTGATGCCGACCTCGGAAGAGATGTTCGACTCTCTTGCTGGTGCCACTATCTACTCCACTCTGGACAAGAATAACAAGTTCCACCAGATTGCCATGGAACCGAAGCACAGGGAGAGAACGGCATTTTCGGCTGGTTCCATACTTTATTAATGGATTTACATGCCATTCCGACTCAAGAATGCATTGGCCAAATTCCAACGGGCAATGGAGGAAGCGCTCCGAGGAATCGATTATGCCCGGTGCTATATCGGTACACTTTTCGTACTTCAACACCCCCCTTCGAGAGGTAGCCGGTCATAATTGTCCATGTAAACCTAGTCCCCCTTGCTCTGATACCATGTTAAGATTTTTAGAATCGGGGGATAGAATGGACGATCCCAATAAAGGGATTGATGAGCCGGCCAGGATTTGAACCTGGGACCTTTCACTATAGCTGTGAATGTACTAACCACTGTACCACCGGCCAGGATTTGAACCTGGGACCTTTCACTGTAGCTGTGAATGTACTAACCACTGTACCACCAGCTCAGATGTTATGCTGGTGGGTCCAATTTTATATAGGTTTTCATGTGGTTTTTACCACAATTTCGGGTATCGAGCGGTACACTTTTCGTACTTCAACACCCCCCCTCGAGAGGTAGCCGGTCATAATTGTCCATGTAAACCTAGTCCCCCTTGCTCTGATACCATGTTAAGATTTTTAGAATCGGGGGATAGAATGGACGATCCCAATAAAGGGATTGATGAGCGAGCCACGATTTGAACTTGGGACATTTCACTTTAGCTGTAGATGTACTAACCATTATACCACCAGCTCAGATGTTACGCTGGTGGGTACAATTTTATATAGTTTTTAGTGTGGATTTTCCCACAATTCCGCATATCAAGCGCACATTACACGTACGTCAACAGGGTACAGAAGATCATCTACCTCGGACATTATATGACTCCTAGGACTGTGGGTCCCCACATGGTCAAGGTGGCAACCTTTGACGCTCTTCTCCCACCGCGTGACATCTCGGCCCTTTACACGTTTGTGGGTCTGGCCAACTACTATCGGCAGTGTATCTCCGAGGCAGTAGTCAAGCTCAACCCCTCAATCAGCTATTACGAAAGGACGAAGATTGGCAGTGGGCCGAAGAGCAACACATCGCCTTCCAGTTCTTGAAGGATGCTCTGAAGCAGCACCCGTGCTCCGGATGCTTGATCACCAAAGGTCTTTCCTCCTTTACACTGACTGGAGCAGGTTTGGATTGGGAGCCGTTTTGACTCAAGTCGATGATACCGGAGCTGAATATGTGGTGGCTTACACCAGCCGGAGCAATAATAGAGCAGGGGGGAATTATAGCATTTACCACGGAGACGTACTCGCAACGGTTTGGGCAATCCACTATTTCCGACCTTATTTGTACGGTGTCCATTTAACACTGATAACTTATCACCAACCTTTGAAATTGATCATGGAGAATAGTAAGCTAACCGGCAAACTCGCTAGATGGGTTCTTATCCTATAGGAATATGATTTTGACATAGCTCACAGGGCAGGGGAAATCCATGGGAATGCCGACGAACTTAGCCAGAATCCCGATCCCTCTACCATGGATTCTACGCAGGCCTGCAATCATGAGGACCAAGAAATTAGTCTGGGACTCATTCGAGCATCCTCCGCCCTCATCGAGCTTCCCCAATCTGGGGGGGGACTATTAACTTTCTCGGTGGACGTGGAGGGGCAGGCGCCAATAGGGGCCGGACGTAAGGATATCAAGAACGACCCCGATTCACTCCAATCTATCCAACAGGGCTCGCCTCTTCCCCATTTGACTGGAATTCAATTATCCTGAGTGCAGACCTGAATGGCTGCGTATGATTGGGACAGAGGCGTTCCCCTCCGGAAATGGTCAGACTGCACGAGGAAAGTGGTTCCTCCCCCGTCAGACCAAGAAAATTTGATTTCCAATATCTATCAGCAATGTGGACACTTCGGGCAAAAGCTGACCACTTCCTTAGTTACGAACTATTATTCATGGCACGGGTTTCGGACCAAAGTCAACCGGATTGTACAGACTTGCTCTTTCTCCGATCGAGTAAAGGCATCGTTTAACAAGAAAAGCAGAACTGAGCTTCATTCGCTTCCTATCCGGGGGATATTTTTTCGGTGGTCTTTAGTTCTTTTGGGACCACTTCAGACCACCACGCGGGGGAAACACTTCAGGGGAAACACTTCATGCTGATCATGATAGAACATTTTTCCAAGTAGATCGAATTGGTGGTTTTGCCACGGAAGGAGTCAACGGCAATTGCATATGCCTTTTTGCAAAGGGTTTTAGCCCAATTCGGGGCGCATGTAGAAGTTCTAACCAACCAAGGCTCCAAATTTGCCGGAGAATTTTCCAACCTCTTAGAATAATGCCTTGTCGACCATCGGCTGACCAGGCGTGACCACCCGCAGGCCGACGGTTTGCCGAAAGGTGCGTACAGACAGTGAAGCGGTCACTACCAAAAAATGTAGTTGAAGAAGATTTGGGGGAGTGGGATAGAAGGGTGCCGTGGATTGCTATGGGTTAAAGAATCAGTAGGCAGGCTTCTCTCCCCTTCTATAGTCCCTATTTTATTTTATTTGGACAACATCCCATTCTTCCGGGGCTGCATCAGCCCAAGCGGTGGTCCTCCCGGAGATGGATGATAAGGGAATGGTCAAAAAATTGATCGCCGGCAAAGCCAAGATATTTCACCAAGAGATTCCTCTCGCCATGGGAAATTCGCAGGCGGCTCAACACCGAGATCAATTGTGGTATTTTTAGCGCCGGACCAGGAATTATGTGCCACGTCAGCGACGATTTATGCCGGGGGACTTTGTATATCGGATGCAACAGAATAAGGACAGGCAAGATATTTCTACCGAGCGAGTAATTTTGAAAGTGGTTGAAGTTTCTAATAAAAGGATTCTTATATTGGAGGGAAAGGATTGTCGAAGAATTAAAGAAAATTAGATCAATGTGTCCTGTTGCCATCTTCGAGGACTTGAGGACAAACCCACTTTCCACTTAATCTACTTTGCCGATCCTCCTTCTTGTTCATCAACTTGCAATCAGTCCTCCCAGCCGCACGACTTATTGGTCTGCAACCAGTGTGGTCAGTGTTAGCATTCAACTTGTCTCCCATCCTCTTGGGAGACACGCTCTCTACCCTCCAACACTTGGTTTTGTGGGAACTGCGAATGGGGCGGGTAATTTTATATCTTAGTCACGGTTGACTAAGAGGGGGGGAAATTCGGATCTTAGCCAACTATCGAGACCCCAAACCCTTTCCCCGGCTAGGTGGGTGAAAAGAAGAGGGAGGGGATTCCTTTTCGCCTTCACATGCCCTCATCTTTTTTCCCTATCCGGGTGTCTCCCCTATTCTGCATGGATATCAAATGAAGGGATGTGGGCAACCGTGGGCATGATTATTATTATGGGAAGCATTCGCATTTGGGGGTTATTTCAAGGACTCCGATGCCAACGACTTCGGGCTGTGGGACCTTCCCTCACGTTACTCAGGCACGCTCAACCGCTGTCAAGCTCGTGTGCTTTTCAGGCACACCTGTATATCACCAAGGATTTCCAGGCCTTGCTTTTCAAGCACACTTGTATATCACCAAGGATTTCCAAGCCCTTTTTACCCTGTACAGTCTTCAAAGTAAGTTAGTGTCCTTTTCAGGACTTTGTCTTATAATAGTGGACCAAATAATTACTTCCGGCCGCGGATCTAGCAGCAGTCCGGAACACAACTTTTTGCCCCAAGTGTAGTACAAATTATTTTATCTTATGTCAGTTCAAATACACTTATTTGCCACTCATTGGTTAATAGCGTAGCTTTGACTTTTGTACCTGCAATTTGACAAACTTTGATTTATAAGGCACTTGGGGTCAAAGAAGACAAGTTGCTTTTCAGTACTGTCTCCTATGAAAACCCTTAGAAATTCCAACAAACCTTCTTTTGGAGAATCTTTGTTCTGTTTTGATTATATTGCCATCTTCGTTTTGGATCTGTCTTTTGTGGGAATCACAGTCCGAGCGGGTAGTTGGCACTATCTACTTTTTGGGTGATTTTGAGATTTTTTTTTGTTTGAAATCTAGAAGAGTGTGATCAGTTCCGAGATGCGGACACCGGAGGTTGAAGGAGCACCATACCTATTTACGATACTATTCAAGAGGGGTCGTCTTTCTCTCATTGTCGTTGTTTATTTTTAGGATATGTTAAGCTTGCTTCGCTATATTTCACATGCTCTATCTTTTATTCTCTTTTCTGGGGCAAGGTGATATTGTTAAGTCTGGAAAGCCAATCCTATTACCTATATATTTCTACGTGGTAGTGTATTTGTGTCTTCTTCTGGAGTTCTTTTTGCTTTGGAGTGACCATCCAGCCATGGATCAAGACAGTGGGTTTTGAGGGAACACGTGCGATCGACTTCCCGTAGAGAAAGCACTAATTGGGATATCAGCCAACTACTGAGACCCCAAACCCTTTCCCCGGCTAGGTGGGGGAAAGAAAGGGGGAGGGGATTCCTTTCGCCTTCCCATGCACTCATCCCTTTTCCCTATCTTGGTGTCTCCCCTATTTTGCATGCATATCAAAGGAAGGGATGTGGGCAGTCGTGGGCATGATCATTATTATGGGAAGCATTCGCATTTGGGGGTTATTTGCATGACTCTGATGCCGACGACTCCGGGCTGTGGGACCTTCCCTCACGTTACTCAGACACGCTCGACACAGTGCGTTGTTGACTTACATTTTGTATAGGTAGGTATAGAGCTGAATGGGGTCACCGGCTCCCTAATGCGTTCCACTATTCCAACAGTGGGGCAATAGCGTTGACTCTGGCCTAGCGAGTCTAGGGCGATGATATATAAATACTGAAGTCTAATAGAGGAGAATGCGTCTTTTCCTTTGGAAAAGTTTGTGAAAATTGTGACTGATCTTGGTCTTGAGAGAATAATACCAAATTGGAGCAATGACATTTTTACACGGAAAAATCTCTTACTTATTTAGTAGTGATTTAGTAGTTAAGAGATAGAATTATTTAAGAGTGGAGGGCAGTGGAAAATACTTTAAAGGGAAGGGTTGAGCCAAAACGGCAAGAGACCAAGCTGAATGTTATGTGGACTGAAGCTTCTTCTAATTAAAAGTTGTTCTTTATGTGAGTGATATCAATGTGAATATGTAATTTCCAATGTGTGGAATGTGTGGTTCAAATTGGTTGTAGTAATGGGATTTACTGAGGGGTAGAAAATCCCATTACATATGTTTTCAAAGCTCTAGTTAGAAGGAAGAGAGAAGCTTGCTCACCCGAAAATCGATTGTCGTGACCGATGAGGGTGCTCTGACCCGTGTAGGTGGAACCACAATTTGAATAGTAGAGATTGCAAAGAAACTAAGTGACTACACTGCCAGCGGCCGCTAGTTAGATGTGGGGCGTGCTTAGAACCTAAGGACTCAGGCCGAGTGGGCAGTGTAGCCACCGCTGAATCTCACTCCAATTACGTAGAGGCCAAACGAACTTGCCTTCTTCTAACGATGAAACAAATGTAGAGGGAGGGCTTGAAGCCATAAAATATTTTAATCTTTTCAAAGAATTTGTTAAATAAAAGAGGTTTTGGATTAGAGCAATCTAAGGACCTCAAATTTGCAGCAAATTTCTTTAAGGAATTATATAATATCTTTCCTTTTGTTTTATTTTATTATGTGATACTCGTAAATTTTGCATGGACACGTGAAATGGAGAGTTCCTTAAATGTGTTAAATAAGCGTATTTTAAAATTTGTCAAAAGATTCAATAATCATGCTACTAGTGTGGATGAAACAATTTTTGAATTGAAAAGTGATTTGAAAGTTGTTAAGGAAAATGGAAATGTTTTAAATGAGAAATTGGATGAACTCATTAACTTAATTCAAACCAAGAATGATTTTAATGACCAAAAGGGTCAGTGTAGTACAAAGAATGCCAGTTTTTGGGAGGATGATCATGATAAACCTAAAAAGATAAAAGATTTCAAGTTCTCTATAAGTGAAGCACCATCCTTTGATGGTAAGAAGATTAATGAGTAGGATGCTTGGATTTTTCATATGGAGTATTATTTGGAATCTATAAATTGTGATCGTGTATCTACATTTTTTTTGTTGTTAGTTGTATGAAAGGTGATGTTCAGATTTGGTATTACACTCAGAGAAGGTCTTATTTAATTCATGATAATACTGATTGGGAACATTTTAAAACAACGATCAAATCGCGTTTCTTGTATGTTTCTTATAAATCCACAATCGAAGAAAAGGGGCTGTACTATAAGCACAGTATCTGTGAAGGATTATATGGGATTTCAATAATCTAGCATTCATGTCATAGGTTTTACAAATAAAATGGCTAAGTTCCATTTTTTGAACTATTGGAATCGTATATTGAAATCAGAACTGAAACATCAAAAATTTAATAATTTGAACGAATTACAAGATAATTCATTGGAATTAGACGACCACTTAGGGTATAATCGGGATACACGATCACTCAAAGTAATTCCAATAAAATATTAGAGTGGGTTGAGGCGGAATTTGTGGGAGAGGGTCTGAATGCGGGTCTTGTGAAATACATAATATCTTCATGGGAAATCAAATGGGGTGGACAAAGTGTTAATACAACAAATATATTTCACAATATAGGGGGATACATAAAGAGTCATAAACTAAGTATTAATGATCAAAAACCCAATCTTAGCATTCCCACATGCAATGTCTGTCAGAAAAAAAAGAGGTAATAGAGCATTTGAGTGCATTCCCATATGCAATGTCTGTCAGAAAAAAAAGAGGTAATAGAGCATTTGAGTGTGCAGAATTGAAGAAAATTAACTATTATAACTTTGGAGACGAGGGACATTTCAACATAGAGTGCACAAAATCGAAAAAAAAAGTCAATTGTTTTAAATGCGGAGGTCTAGATCATTACGCTAAAGATTGTACAAATAAATGATCTCTTAAAACAGTTGATATGAATGAATGTATTCAGGAAAATATTGCATTATACCTAGCTGAACAAGAAGCCCACGAAGTGGGAAACGTAAAAAACTAGTTGAAACTCCTCAGTTTAGTCAAACTGATCTAGGGATTAAAGAGTTAATTCGGGAGGGCAAGCTAATGAATAGAAGGGATATACACCATACACAGTTTGATCAAATTAGAGTCTTTATTGGAAGGGAAGCCATTTAGAGTTATAGTAGATTCAGGTGCTACACATAATTTTATTTCACATAAATTTGTAGAGGAAAACAAAATTTATACAGTCATAAAAGAAAAACCTTTACGTGTTCATGTAGCAAATGGTAATAAGTCCACATTAGATTTACAAAATTACATAATAGAAGTTGATATCCAAGGTCATAAAATGAAAGTTGTGTGTGAAATAATCAATTTGAATAGTAAGGAGCTAATATTGGGAAAGCCTTGGTTAACAAAACATAACCCTCAAATTAATTGGGAAACTAACACATTGAGAGTGAATTTTAAAAATGGTTGGAAGGTTTTGCAACAATTACCTTCGAAAAAGTTACATAGGAATCATATTAATAACATAACCAAATTATGAGTGTAAGGTTTGATTTTTGCTAAACAATATAAAAAGCATTTAAATATAAAACAAATCATGTTTTCTTATTATTAGTAACTGAGGCATTTAATGATGAATGGGGGGAGAAAACACTACCATTTAAGTTATTCTTAAATCAAACACCACTAAAAATCTTGAAAAACACAAATCTGATTTTGTAACTGGCATTAATATATCTGATGTTGCTGTTAAAAATTTGAATATTCAATTTCGAGATGTTTTCCCAAATGACTTACCCTCACGGAGGCCACCTTCATTGATGAGGAACATGTTATTAACTTGGAACCTGGATGTAATCCTCTTGTCACAGGAATTTATAAACATAATTTCTTTGAGCAAAAAAAGTTAAAAAAACAAATCACGGAGCTTCTACATAAAAGAATTATTCAGCCCAGCAAATCACCATACGGAACACCGGTTCTCTTTGTCAAAAATAAGGATGGAACGTTGAGAATATGTGTCAACTATTATAGTCTGAACAAGATTACGGTGAAAGATAAGTATCTATTACCTTTAATCGTGATTTGGGATATCGTTTAAAAGGTGCTAAAGTAATTTTGTTGATTAATCTGCGTAGTGGTTTCAATCAGATGCCAATAAAAATTGAGGATGTTAATAACACTGCTTTCAGTACTTGGGTTGGTCATTTTGAATGGATAATGATGTTTTTTGGCTTAACGAATACACCACCTACTTACTAAAGATTATTTAACCAAACCTTTTCAAATTATATAGATGAGTTTGTTCAGGTGTTTATAGATGATATTCTAATTTAGAGCGAGTCTAAACACAACATGTAATTCATTTGAGGAAAGTGTTGAAAAAGTTAGGGGAAAGAAAATCATATGGAAAATTGTCAAAATCCAGTTTTCTTAAATTGAACAATTGTTTTTGGGATGTTGAAATAAGTATTTTTTGTTGTATTTTCTAGGTCTAAAACTAATTAGCGGAAACATATAAAGAAAATGTAGGCAGCCTACCTCCATCTCTTCTCTCTTGCCCCCATACTTGTTGTAGTCACTAATGGAGAGAGAGAGCGATGGAGCCATAGCTGCCTCAGCTCCATATGAAGGATTAAAGTGTGACTTAAGTCACTCTTAACAAAAGGTTGAGTCCGGCAGGACTCGAACCCCCGACCGGCAGAGCGCGGAGTAGACGTTAGCTCTAACCAGTCTATCAAAGAAGTCCGTTAGGAGATATAGGGTTTCATTAGTATTTAAACTATTGTATAATACAAAAACCATTTAACTGAAATATGAACGAACGGACATAGAACTTGTTAAGGTTTAATGTGAACGTCATTTCGCACGAAACAAATGAAACGGACATTTGTTTTAAACGGTCGACATTCAATGTCAGATTTAATCCGACGGCGCACATCATCGCCGAGATCGCGGAATGGTCACTTTGGATTTTATGGACATGGCATGACGTGGCGCCGCGTGGAAAGATGACAGTCGGTCGCGAGAATTCCGGAGAATATACGAACGAGTGAAAAAAGGACACGCGTCCACTCAGTAGCCTTGTCGTACACCGGCCGTACAGAAAAGACATCGGCCGTAGTACCTTTATGTACTTTACAGTAATATGATTGGTTCGTACTTCAGTAGATAGGGGTTGTGAGAGAGGTTTAGGACTAAGGAAATTTTGGTAGATAGTCACCTCTCTCTAAGATAGCTTTGTATAAATTGGCATTTTTTGCCGCCTCATAACTTATCAGCTTGTTGGCTGTTTTCATTTATTCTTTTTGCTACGTACTTAGAGGAGCCCATGCTGCATAGGGGTGCAGTCAAATTCTCAGTTTGTCTTCTTGGGCAGCAATGGTTGTGGCTTTAAGTGGGTTAGTTAAATACTATATAAAGGCTTCCTGTATTTTGTTGTCCAATGGAGGACACAGAATTGCAAGTTATGGGCTCACCCTCTAGGGTGGCCACCTTCAATGGATCTGGATTCATCTATTGGGAAGCCATGATGATGGGAGTTTGTGCGAAAAACGATACTGGGGTATCGTCAGTGGACCAGTGAAACGTCCACCTTGGGGAACTCCACCAAGATTTGGAAGAGTAAGGTTTGCTGCAACAATGGCTGCCTCAATGGAGGAGACAGATGATGGGGACAACTTTGCGTCCGAAAAGGGGAAAATGAAAGAGACACTTCTCACTCCTATTGCCATAGTATCGGGAGCGGCGACCGTGAAGACCATGGAGAACGATACTCAAATGTGGGAGGATGTAAACATGGCTGCCAAGAACTTCATTCTGAGGCACCTCACTCAAGCTTTGGCCACCCTTCATATTCACATTTACAAGGCCGATGAGTTGTGGGTGAGTTTGGTGAAGATTTATAGAGCTAGAACTATTCATAAACTCCAGTTGGTTGAGCAAAAACTAGTGAATTACACTTACAAAGAAAGAAAGATGTTAAATTATTGTAATGATCATTCTTCTTTCTAAATGGAGATGGAAAGTGCCGGGTGGACAGACACAATGAAAATGAAGTTACCAAATGAGTTTGAGAACATAGGGAACCGAGTACAAGAAATGCCTGATAGTTCATGGAAATGGAACACAGTGGTTAGGATGATACTTGTGCAGGAAAAGACAATGGAGATTAGGAGAGGAGGAAAGAGCATTCAAGCTCTAGTAGCAGGAGGGGACCGATACGGGAAGGACCCGAATAAACCTTATAGAGGGGAAAGAGTTAATTTTGGGGGCCAAGGCCCCCAAAGGGTCTTTGTCATTTTTGCAAAAAGTCAGGACACTTCATCGCAGATTGTGTCAAGCTATCAGAGCTGAGGCTCCAAGAGAACCGTGGAGGGGGTTCTTCCGAAAGGAAGAAAAAGACACTTGTGGTTACAAAAGTGACAGGAGAAATCGAGGATGAGTCTTTTGAGGAGGATGGGGGGCTTCTTCTTGACGAGAGTTTGGAGGAGAAGGTGATCCCTCCGTGATAGAAGTGTGCCCTTGGAGCAATTCGGGAAGCTCCACAGGAAGGATGGATTATCAACTCAGGTGCATCCATGCATATGTGTCGTGATAAAGAACTCTTCACTAAGCTAAGTAAGATCCCTACTGTAGAGATAGAGTATGGGGATGGGAGAGTGCTTACTACACATCTAGTGGGATCAGTAGATTTAAAAGTCTTACTGGAGGGTAAGACTTCTATTCTTACATTCTCAGATGTACTCTACATTCCTCAGCTGAGTAAAAATCTTGTCTTTACGTCTATGCTAGATGACAAGGTTTTTGATACCATCACTATAAAGGGTGTCTTTACAGCTAAATATTGGGATGAAGTTTACTTCACGGCAGATAAGGGTAGCCAATGAATGTTTAGGCTTAACCTAAGTAATGAAATGAAAAATGCTTATTATATTGGTGTTCCTAAAATGATGATTTGGCATAAACGGTTGGGGCATGTGCATTTTGATAGGTTGTGGGAAATGAAAAAGCTTGGGGTAGTAGAAGGCATTCAGTTCGGGGATAAGAAATGATGGATGATTGTAGTGGTTGTGCTCAAGGTAAGGCTCACACACTTCCCTTTCCCAAAGCCGCCACATATAGAGGTGTGAAAGTGTTAGATTTGGTCCATACAGGTATTTGGGGACCTGCAAAAGTACCTTCAGTTGGAGGAAAGAGGTTTATGATGACAATAACTGATGACTGGTCTAGATACTCTAGAGTCTACTTCCTGAAAACAAAGTCTGGAGCATCAACTTACTTCAAAGAATATAAAGCTTGGAGTGAGAGGTTGCATGAAACCCCCATTAAGAGGATAAGGAGTGATAATGGGGGGGAATATACCTCTAACGAGTTTGAGGAATATCTGAGAAATGAGGGAGTGCAGCACCAAAAAATTGTACCATATAACCCGGAACAAAATGGGGTAGCTGAGAGGTTGAATTGAACACTAGGAGATAGTGTACGCAGTATGTTGGCAGACAAGAAAATAGGAAAGAGATTTTGGGGTGAAGCAATGAACTGTGCCAACTACATTAAGAATAGAGTCCTTACCTCAGCTGTAAAGGGAGTGACACCTTATGAGAGATAGGTTGGAAGGAAACCAGATATCTCACACCTTAAAGTATTTGGTAGCCAAGTTTACAGTTTTGACACGGATAGGAAAAAGTGGAAACTAGATGCTAAGGGAAAACCTGGATACTTTGTGGGATATGATGAGGATGCTAAGGGATATAGAGTCTATGACTTAGCAAAGAAAGATATCATT
>JBBHKE010002258.1:0-11492 GCA_037447655.1 Zygnema cylindricum
CAAAATAAAAAAACGCGAGGGATGGCGACAGCGAGAGTGAGAGCAAGAGGGAGAGGGAGAGCGAGAGTGAGAAGGAGAGAATGGAGGGTGAACAAGAGTGAAAGTGAGAGTGAGAGCGAGAGCAAAAAGCGAAAAAGATAGCTAATAATTTCCCTTCATGAATTCACCCACACTATCACCCCACTCCCCCTTCCCCTCACGCCACTCCCCCTTCCCCTCACGCTGTCGCTCTCTCGAGAAAGAGAGAGGGAGATGGCAAGGGAGTATAAGACCAATCAAGCATTATTCACGCGCAACGGTAAAATAACAAAAATTAGACGCTGCATAAAAATCATTAATCAAGCATCAACTCAACGCTTTTGCTAATTTTTTTGTGTTGTAATTTATTATTAACTTTAAAATGAAAATTAAATATTTTGTGTTACAACTTTAGCTCTAAACTGATTCTAGTTTATTAAAAAAACGTTACTACCTGGAGGAAAGGAGTCGTTAATATTGGTAAAAGCAGTAAATTAAGGTCCACTAGTTTGCGGAAAAGAGTAAAATTCAAAAAAAAGCGCAAAACTAAATCAATAAACAAACATTTAAACGATAAAAAAACAAAGAATTCAAAAACAAATACTGAGCAAACTACGTATGAGAGGTGGACCGAAAGAAAACCGGATTTGTCTAGTTTGAGAGTGTTCAGAAGTTAAGTCTACAGTTTGGAGTCGGATAAGACAAAATGGAATTTTGAGGTAAGAGGGAAACCAAGATATCTTGTAGGATATGATAAGAGCACAAAAGGATATCGAATGTATGACTCGAAAAAGCAAGATATCATTTTGGTAAAAAACACAGTGGTGGTGAATGAAGTAAAGCCTATTGATCCATTCAAATATAACAAAGAAGTCAAAATTATATTTGAATCCGGTCAGTATTTTGAATTTGACTTTGGAAATGAAGAGAAGGAAGACGCGGAGAAGGAAAATTCTACAGATGCACCAAAGGAGAAGGACGAAAAGACAACATTTGAGGTAACACCACAATAGGAAAAGGAAACCGACGAGGAACTTGATCAAACACTCGAATTGGAAGATAGGGGAGATAAAAATCTTCCTAAGTGACACCCGAGGATGCCTTGTATACCGACGTCAGATTTTGAAGGAGGAATAAGAAGTAGTAAACTGCTTCAAGAAAGACAAGTAACCAACTCACAAAGATGTCTCACCCAAAAGAACCTCAGACATACTTAGAGGCCATATATACCCCAAAAAGCTGCCGGTGGATCACTGCCATCAATGAAGAAATGGCCTCTATCATGGAAGTCAATACATGAGAGCTAGTAGATTAACCACCGGACAAAAAACTGATTCGATGTAAGTGGGTTTCTAAGCTTAAACAAAACCCAGATAAAACCATTGAAAGATAAAAAGCTAGGCTGGTTGCTAAAGCTTATACTCAGAAAGAAATGAAAGACTATAGAGAAACCTTTGCACCTGTAGTCAGATTTCCCTCTGATTTCCCTCTCTCAGAATCCTCTTAAGTTTAGCCGCAGAAGAGGATATGGAAATACATCAAATGGATATTAAAACCGGATGAGGCAACCAAAATGATTCGTGGAAAGTGGAGAACAAAGCAAGGTATGCAAACCGATTAATTCGCTTTATGGCCGTAAGCAAGGCCCGCGACAATAGAACATAAAATTGGACGAATTTTGACCGGTTTAGGATACATAAAAAAAAGTTCAGATCACTCCATTTATCTATTTGAGGATGAAAATTGAGTGATATTTATTGCTATTTATGTTGATAATATGTTAGTCTCAAGCAAGTCATTAGATAAGATTAATAAACATAAACAGGATCTGAGAAGTCAGTTTGACATGATAGGCATGGCGAAGCAAAATACATTTTGGTGATTCAAATAGAGAGGGATAGAGGGAATATAATTATATGACTCACTGAAAAAGAAGCTATCCGCAATATGCTAGAAAAGTTTCAGATGGAAGAAGCACATCGGTGTACCACTCCCATTGATCTGAAAAAAGTATCAGAAGGGAGTGAAGAGGGAGGGATAATGATTTTGAATGATGAGATAGATGAGGAAGAAAAGAGGTTTATGTAAGGAATTCCTTATTGGCAAACTGTCTGCGGTTTATTTTACTTTATGAACTGTACACGTCCGGACCGGATATAGCTGCAACTAAAGGTGTCCTCCGTAGATGTGTAAATGAAACCAAAAAAAGAGACAAGGAAGCAGCCAAAAGAGTGATGAGATATTTGGTGGGAACAAAAGGATTATTTGGTGGGAACTAGCTAAGCCAAAAAAGAGCGATTGAGGAAAAAGGGTAAAGGGTAGGAAGAAAAGGGAAGGGGAAGAGGAAAGACACATAAAAAAAAAAAGTGTGAAGGGAAAGAGTGTCGGGGTAGGAGGATAGTGTGGCATTTTTGGGCCTCGCCTTGGTTGCAAGATTCTCATTTTTTGTGTTTTTTTGGCATTGTGTAATTTTAACGCTTATTAATCAAACAACAATAAAACATAAAGTTGAAAAAAAAATAGTGCAAGTATACAAAGAACACATCATTTCATAAAAAACCAATAATATAAAAGAGAACGAAGATGGAGGGTAAAAATATAAAAGAATCAAATGAGGAGATCAAAATAAATCGGAAGAAATTAAAGTAAGAAGGTAAGATTGTCATTTCTAAACCTCCTAAACTTTTCAGCTTTTAGATGTAGATTTTCCTATCCTCCTATTTCTGGCCAAACCCCCTTTACGCCTCCACGTCAATTTGGTCAAAGCGTACAAAGCGTCGAGGTATTATTTGACATCAATGCTTTGTACTCTTGAGAAGCAGCAAGCCGCCACTTATCGGCATCCGGATGTTTCAAAGTGGCATTAAATGTTTGAAGATCTTCAACGTCGGCAAGGTTAGCATGAGCGAGTTTTCGCGAATCTACCATGTTGGTTAAATAATACGCGTACTTTTTCGTACAGCAACTTGCTCGTTAAGAGGCGTTAACGGCGTAACAAAGACCGAATTGCAAACCTATCTGGGTGGCGACTACTTGTCCGCAACAACATTTGAAACATTTGTCGTGTCAAGGACCGTTTCAAGATATGTCAGTTTAGCACCAAATATGTATTTGTCATTTCAATGACTATAGAGTCACTCCTCGTGATCTTTAACAAATGTGGGACACCGCCGAAAATTTCGGATTGTACCTGTCGTGATGAATTTCCGCAATTTTCTAGACTTAACAAATCAGAAAGTGGACATACACTTTGTGAAATTGGGGAAATGTGAGGTATTAAAGGGGGCATAGAATGGGTAGGTGTTAAAAGGAGCGTAGGCAAGATAGTAACAAAATTACTAGGGATAATTTCATAAGGAGGGAATAAGATGGGTAAAAGAGTGAATGGTAAATGAGAAACAAGCATCCGTAAGAGAGGAGTTTCACAAAAAATAACGTCACGTGTGGTAATAATTCGGCGTGAAGAGGGACATCAAATACAATATGCTTGTGAATTAGAGGAATATCCCACAAAAAATTTGCGCATCGCACGAGCACTTAATTTGCCAATTGAAAGCGGTATGACTTTATAGTTTGCTTTGCACCCTAAAATACGGAGGTGAGATACATTGGGTTTAGTACCATGCCATGCTTCAGGAAGGGTTTTGTTAGAAAGAGAGGAGTGGGAGAACGATTCCAAAAATAAGAGGATGTGAATAATGCTTCCGCCCAAAAATAAAATGGTAAAGAAAATAACTAGAGGAGAGAGCAAGCCATATCAATGAGAGTGCGATTTAGGAGTTCAGCATCACCATTTTTTTGCGCAGTATGAGGTGAAGTTTTGTGGTAAAAAATGTCATGCGATAGTAAAAACTCTAAAAAAAAATTAGAGACAAACTCCCCCCCAATATCAATGCGTATGGTTTTTATGCGAGATGATAAGTGATTTTGATTTCCGATGCCACTTGTGAATGACCGAGAACATCTAAGTGGATCAGCTGCAAAACTTTTTCCGATATGTGTTCAGATTCCGGTGGAAATGGTAATCTGTCAATCTTGCCTAAGGAACATTCATCACATGTTTTCACAAGGTGAGATGTAAGAGAAACACCATCAACTTTTTTTGCATTCACCGTTTCATTAGACTATTATAATTAGTATTTCCTAACCTTTTGTGTTATAACTCGTTTTTATATGGAACACTTAAATAGAGAACATCATTTTCTTTGCATTCAGCCATTATCCATTCTATACATTTTGCTTGCATCCTTAGTGTCTGTCACTTCAACCTTGCCTAGCTTGCTGACAACCATTTTTCCTGCTTTGAGGACTACTTCAAAGCCCTAACTTTCTTCAAAAGACGTAGAAAAGAGATTCTTTTTGAAATGTGGTACATACAACACATTGTGAAGAGGTTTTTGTACAGATTTACCCCCCACATCTATTATTAAAGATGCATCACCCTCAGCAGGAGTTTGAACACTCATAGCAAATTCATAGCAGATATGCTTGGAGGAGTCAGTTTGAGACTTGAATAAATGGCGTTGTTCCAACACATGTGGGCCAATACTTTGGTGTCCATTATCCATCTAACGTCTTTTAGACCCTTTATGAGTGCCCCCATACCAAATAAATATGCCTCTTCTTGGTCAACGAAGCTCAAGGAATCATCCTCATCAGGAGCAAAAGCTAAAAAAAAAACTTTCGCGTGATGGATTACCAAAAAAAACCCTTTTAATATGGACTTTGTAGCTAGTTTGGCCTGTAAACAATTGTCTCAATAGCCTTTTTTAGCTTTGCGCAATACTTATATCCATGTCCCTTTTCAGTACAATAAAAACAAGTAGTAGTAAACTGCTTATTTGGCCTGTTATTAAACTGATTAAACTGATTATGATTTTGGTTAAACGAATTCCTCTCCTGCTTAGGCTGATTTTGTTTTTGATTAAGTTGTGCTCTTTTCTCAAATTCAGTGCTTAAGGCTTCTACATATCTCTCCATTAAGTATTTTAGTAGTAGATTATTTTTCCAATATATGATTATATGCTAATTGAAATGACGTGCTAGCCTTATCATGGCTTTTTAGTATTACAGACACGCCTTTCTTTCATATTACTCGGATGGCCGCTGATAAGTAAAGCTCCTTGTTGGAACTGTGGAAATGAGCCTCCACCATAAGAATGTGCATCAATGAATGCATGAAAATTATCGAAATACTCAACCATACTTTCTCCCGATTATTTGTAGTCCCATATTTTTCTATCCACTAAAAGCTCCTCTTGGAAATTAGATTTCTCAAATGCAAATTTCAGGGAAGTCAAGATCTCGCGTGCCTTTTTTATTTTCAGCCAATACAGGACTAAGTTTCTTGAGATGCAGAGAATGAGATTGTTCCGAGCCATTAAGTTTTTATTTGCCCATCTTGGATCTGTCTCATCTAGGGAGCCATCCAACACCCCTAATATAGCAGCAATTTCAAAAGATAATTAAACTATCGCCGCCCAATAAGCATACTTTCGGTCATTGAAGATGGGAATTCTTGACACAAGGCCCATAAGTTAGTGTTCTACAACCACAATTGCAAGACGAGACCCAGCAGTAGTACTGGAAGTAGACATCAATTGAGCAAAAGCTATAAAGTACCTTCATCGATAACCAACTTTCAGGAAGCACGGAAAGTGAAAGAAATGTCTTATATGGTTCAAATTCAGCACAACAATTCAAAACACATTTGAATGTCAATTCCCAAAATTGCACCTCAATTAAACAAGTCAACCATAAGACATAGTCTCTGCAAGTTTTTAAAAAACTCCCTTAGATCAATATAATCCCAAGACGTAATTGATGAATTTGACTAAGTCCTAAACTTTATGCTCACACTGTGTATCTACTTATCTACATTAATTTAGGTGTTTGTATTTTTTCTATGCTACAACAAAGTATTCAAACAGTACTTCACTGTATCGTGAGTACTTCCAACAACCCTAATTGCTACTTTCCAAAAACTTAACAGTGCGACATTATTTTATAATAAGCTAAAGTACAAAATCATGTTTCCCACAAATTTACAAATAGAAGACTGTACAACACATGTCTCAAGTGTCTGGTCAACATTGGTCACTAAAGTCCAGCCGAGTGTGGTACACCGTCGATCGCATTTAGTGTATAGAAATTATTAGTGTGTAGAATAATTTAGTGTCATGTACACTAATTTTGACTTAGAAAAATTTCGAAAAAAAAGTTATACACTAATTTTTCAACGTACGCCAATATGGGTACAGCTGATTTGTCGAGAGGATATCTACGTTAATATAGGTAAAAGTACAGATTCTGACAATTCGTACACTGTCGCATACTTTCACTCTAATTAATTCCTAACTCTAATTTCAGTTTTTTAGGGTGTAGACAATACGCGACAAACAAATGTACACTAAAACAGGTACAAATATGAAATTCTTTAATTCACAGGGCAGTTTTTCGTGCGATAGCAGAGATTTTATTAAAATATCCGTACTAGTATGATAAAAAAGTACATTTTTATACGAACCGACATGTTCCGTATTCCACACTAATAAAAATATACATAAATTAAAATGGTGTACACTAATTGTTCATCTCGTAATTAGGGTACAGGAAAAATTAGTATCCTTTACCCTATTTTAGGTAAAACCCTCAAAATTTAGGGGCGCCGAATTAGTGTTCAATACACTAAATGCGATCGACGGTGTAGTGCAGCATGAAGCACCTGAGTGCGTACAAGTGTGCTTTGTCACTTGTGGTCCCTCGCGAATTTCATCCGTCAACGTGATCCAAATAAGCCGTCACCATGCGATACAGTACCATATTTTTCCTAAACATGTGGTCCAGACTCCTTTCGTTTGATTTTGGTAATCCGCTTGTTAGAAGTATGACTCGTTTGAGTGGTCGTCGGCACTTTTCCATAAAACCTGCTATTCCTCCCCTTGTTCACACGTGTTCTTGTAGACGTACATTACACTTTATGTTCTTTTGCTACTGTAACACCATTAAAGGTAAGTATATCAACATCTTCTTCACAAAATTTTCTAAGTCCTAAATCTCCCCTTTCAATTCTATTCACTAAACTAAAGATTTCATATTTCAACAGTAGCTGCTTATGATGGCGCATGATTTTTTGTGACATTGTAGCCTTACTGCCTTCCAGCTTGTGCCCTTTCACGGTTGAAAAAAAATGCCTTTTGCCTTTGCGTCTCTTGTCTGATCGACATGAAATGGCATCAAAATCTTGAGACCCCTGGCGAAATAAAATCTTTTTGAGGCGCAAACAAACAAAACTTAAAAAGTTGTGTACTTTGCCTCGTCGTATTTGAACACAAACGGACAAAATATATCGAATAGTGTACCTTTTGTCGTCGATTGAATTCGTTTGAATTTTTTGTAAATGTTTTTACACTTGCCAATACATGTTCTTATTTGTTTTTCAAAAATGCTTTGTTTTAGTCACACGTTTGTTTTTTAAAGAAAAGTTTGAAGATGATGTTTTTTGGCGTGGTAGTGGGTCGAATAACACAAGACTACAACATGTAGAACATCCTAAATTGGATGATGATGCGTAATGTACTTTTTTCATAAAACTACTTTTTGGGGTAGTGACGGCCGATCGGAATGGGCCATAATGCTAGTTGAAATGAAAAACACTCCAACGATTTTTCAAAAAATCATGGACTTAATCCTCGAGGGTTGTAAGTTAGCTAGGTGTTACATAAATGACCTCGTCATTACCTCCGCTACTATGGAAGAGCATGCGGCTCACATCGAATGGGTATTCACTGAATTGAAAAGAGTTGAATGAAAGTGTCTTTCTACCAAACGCACCTTTGGAGCCGAGGGAATTCCTTACCTTGGCCATTTTATCTCGATTGAGGGGATCACTCCTCTTGAAGCAAAGGTAGAGGCAATCTGTAAATTTCCTGCTCACAAAGACCTTACAAGTCTAGGAGCCTTTCTCGAACTTGCTAATTATTATCGCAGGTTCGTATCTAATTTCAGTACCATTGCATCTCCTTTAAACGACCTCCTTAAGAAGGAAGTGGCCTTCACATGGGGTCCCGATCAGATTTTTGCATTTCAAAAATTTAAATCGCCTTATCGAGCACTCCGATTATCTGTCCTCCCTATCACAAACTCCCTTATTCTCTACAGATAGATTTTGGAAAACTCGGGCTCGTTGCAAATTTAACACAAAGAGAGCTGAACGGAGAGGAATACCTAGTTGCTTACGCGAGTAGAAGTAATAACTGTGCTGAATCAAATTATAGGAGCTACAAAGTGGAGTGTCTAGCCCCGATTTGAGGACTAGTTCACTTCCGTCATTATTTGTACGAAAAACCTTTCACACTCCTAAGTGACTGTCAACCCTTGCATTGGCTGATGTATAACGATAAACTTTCCGAAAAGCTAGCCTGATGGGCTTTAATTTTACAATAATATGACGTTGAAATAATTCACCGACCTGGTTTGCTTAATCTAAATGCAGACGGCATTTCCCAAAATCCTTTACCTCGAACGAGGGATAACGAAATTCGACATGATTTCAACAATGATGATGTTCCTGTCATGTCAGTGGGTTCTTATCATACTTACTCTCTTGCATCTATTTAGACCATTCGTCCCACCTTAAATCCTTGGCATGATGGGCCTCTCATTCTTTTCCAATCCTCCCAGACCTTCAGGTCAGGCACTACCTTTGACGAAGAAGACAGAGTGAAAAAGAGAGCAAAAAATTACTTGTGGCTCGGAGGATCTTGTGTTTGTTTGCTAGCGAACGGAAGCTATAGGCACGTCCCACGGCCTACCGAACTTCTTTCTCAAATTGAGCAGATTCAAACCAAGCTTGGTCACTACAGTACTAAGCGGACGTTAGGCCTAGTTCAAGCACGGTATTGGTGGTCAAAAATGCAAGCCGATGTTGCAGCTATTATACACAAGTGTGCCACCTGCGACCTGTTGTCTTTTTGGAAAGCTTTAAATCTCAAAGCAGCGCAGCTGCTTTACAGACAAAGCAGCGCAGCTGCTATACAGACAGAGCAGCGCAGCTGCTATACAACAGAGCAGCGCAGCTGCTATAAAGCAGAGCAGCGCAACAGCAGAGCAGGGCAGTAGCAGAGCAGCGTAGCAACGAAGCAGCAACAGAGACAGGACAAGGCAACCACGTGTATATTTGATATGGTCCGTACGGACAACGCAACATCTGATATTTTTGTACAGGATAGAGTAACTGCAATAGATACGATTCTAGTCAACTTAGTGGAAACTCAGTGGTAACTTAGTGGGTAACTTAGTGGTAGCTTAGTGATAGCTTAGTGGTAGCTTAGTGGTAGCTCAGTGGTAGCTTGACAAATTAGTGGTAGCTTAGTGGTTTGACGTACCTCTCAAGTACACTAGTGTTGCCAGTTCAACACAAGTATTAGACTAAGGACTCGGAACATATCATGTATCCAGATTTCTTAGTAGTAAAACTACAAACTGTTTTTGGGAAACTTCTGAGTATTATATCTTGAGTGTTATCGCGTCAATTGTGCTATAACTTTGGGAGTTATCATTGTTTATGTTACTCTATACTCTGATAGAGTTTTGTGAGGCTTGGATGCTTGTATAAGAATTGGTGAGAACTTAAGAACAACTGTTTGGTAGGATTCTTCATAGCTTCTAAGAGTGTATCATGTCTACTTCTACTACTACTGCTGCTCCTCCACCTGCACCGGTGGTTGTAGAACAACAGGTTTTTGGCTTGTCATCAAGAATTCCTATCTTTTCCGGGGATAAGTATGTTTACAGGGCGGATATGGTGGAAACATATTTTGAAAATGTCAATCTTTTGGATATATTGGATGGTTCGCTTGATGAATCTGATCCATCATGGTCTAAGAAAAATACGCAAGCTCGTTCTATTCTGAAGTTTTGTATATCTGAGAACTTAGCTATGTCTCAGATAAAGATGAAAAAAACGATGCTGAAAATGTAATAAAATGCATATCGGACTACATAGCCGTACCTTTTCGTACATTTGCGTACTGTGTTCGTACATTTCAGTAATTTTACACTTATTAAGGGGGGTTTCAGGAATTTTAGGGTAAGTTCTCGTGCATTCTCATATATATATGTTGAAAAGCCAACTTATATTCGTACATTTACGGACAGTGGCCGTTATTTTTCGTTATTTTGACGGTTATTATTCTAAGTTTTTAGTAGTGTTGTGTATCGGTATGGATTTGCCGATAACCGATATGAACCTTTTTCGGGTACCCGATAATTGATATATTGGTACGATATATCGTTATCGGTGTTATCGCCGATAAATAGCCTATATTTATCGGTATATATTGGCGATAACACCGATAACGATAACTATTGGCGATATATGTACGCCATATAAATGTACAGCCTATACATTCAACTATACATCATATTCCCCGGACATAAATTACAGTAGCTGCCATTAGGTCTGTACGGTTCTGGTACGAATAAAAAAAAACGATGTACCTTTCACATCTGACGCCACGGCTTTGTCCCTTCTTCCTCGAGATCCACTGGAGGCTTGCCACGTGTCAATCTGTCTGCTTCGTTGGCATAAGCTGCCAAAAGAGCCATTCCAGGATGTCCGCGCTCACGCTGGCTGTCCGCTCGCATTCTCTCATTCCAAGTCGTCCGTTCGATATCGGCAGCGCGCAGAATGTTATTTTGCGTCCGTTGTACTTTGTGTCCGCCGTCTTTTTTCAGTTCCATGTTCACCAATTAGCCGGTACAGTTCTGTGGGTTGCCGTAAAATTTCTGTTCAGTTGACAAGCCAAAGTTTCATGTGCTGCGTTTCCCGTAAAGATATTCAGTTATATAGTTAAGGAACAGGTTCGTATATGTGGCATGCCACGCTATATAATATAAATTTTATAATACAATATATAATATGGTACTATAGTATGCGTACTATATATTATTGATGTTATCGTCGATATGGAATTTGTTGGTCTCGGACCGATATATCGGGACCTCTGACCGTTTGATAACCGATAACTATCGGTATCGGTGTTATCGCGATAACTTTTTTACCGATACACAACACTAGTTTTAAGGGTACGTTTTTGTACTTTTCCGTATATTTCAGTTATACGGACTGACATTTTTCGTACATTTACGTACATCATCCGTATATTTCAGTACGTTTAGGGTTATTGGTGTGGGGATTTTAAGGTGTTTAGGGTACTTCCCGTGCATTTCGTACATTCCGGTAAATTGCAGTACAGATGCCTTACATTTCTGTACTCCTAGGTTTTATACGGTACAACTTTTGTACATTTGTGTACACTTTCGTATGTTTTTTCCGTACGTTTTTGGATTTTTAGGGTTAAGGGGACGACTTTCGTACGTTTTCGTGCATCGTACAGCGAAAACTAACGAACTGTATGAAAGTAACGAAACATAGGAAGATAAAATATATGGGTTCATATGCTCCAACCCCT
>JBBHKE010002259.1:0-18800 GCA_037447655.1 Zygnema cylindricum
CCCTCCCTCCCCTCCCCCCCCCCCCCCCCCCCCCCCTCCCCTCCCTCTCCCTCTCCCTCTCCCTCTCCCTCTCCCTCTCCATCACCCTCCTCTCCCCCTTCACCTCCCCCGGTTTTCCTTCAATCGCAATTATCATTTGGAATTTGTTTCGGTCCATACGTCCTCCATTTCTATCATGTCATGTACTGGTCTCGTCCTTTATTTTTTATTATTCTTTTTTTTTTGTGAGAGGGAGAGGGAGAGATGAACTGATTTGGGCGTTATTTTAGTGTGGATTATTATTTCAGTTATGTGTCGTTGATGTTTCTCAAGGGCTCTTCTGGCTTTGTGACAATTGTCACACCATTGGTTGATTTCACCACGTTCATGTTTTGGATTTAAAACAAAAAAAAAAAAAAAAAACTTCAAAAAAACCCGTAAATTGTGTGGATTATGTTTGACTTTGAATACTGCAATGAATTAAGCGGATTGATTTTCTGTTTTTTTTGGGATAGTAGTTAATGGACCACATTAAATCCAAAAAAAATGCGTGTTTGTTGCGTATATTAGAGTTTTATCACACAAAATATAGTGTGGAACATTCGGTTGTTTTCTTCCCTAGGTGCAAAGAAACGTACTTTGTAATATGCACTCCACATTCATTTGTTTCATACGGAAAGAAAAAAAACGAAGTAAATAAATAAATGAATAAAAAGAAAAAGAAAAACTAGTCGGATGTTCGATACATTTTTACCAGAAGTCGGTGCATTTATTTACTATTGGTGACGTTTTCGTCTTGATGTGATTGTCCAAAATAGTGTTATATATTTTGTTTTACATGGTCGAAATGGTATTGGTATAAAATTTTGACTTTGGTTTGGGTTTATCCAAATCTTTGACGGAAGTAAACACAAAAAAAGCGTTTTATTGAGAGGAAATTTCTCCAAAATGAGCCTTTCAACAAATTCCTATTTTTTATTATATTATTACATTATTATAGATTATAATTATAGAGAGAGTTCAAATAGGGAAGAGGGACGATCATCCGAATTCGGTGCAAGGAAAAAAAAAAAAAATTAACTGAGAGGAGTTTTTCTCTAAAATGGATCTTTCTGCAAAATTATGATAGCTCTCCATGTGGATTTTAAGAGGAAAAACAAAAGTGGGGAGTGAGGATTTTTTTTTCTAAGGGGAATGAGTTTAATATGAAGATATTCGAGAAAATAGTTTAGGATTTGAGTGTAAAACTAAAATAAATAAATGTTTGTTTATGAAATTGTGACTTTTTTATCACAATTTTTATGGTTGGTTCCTTCGTCTTTTTTTTGTATAATTATAATTAAATGGGAGTGTGGGGGGAGGGAATGGACTTATCAAGAGTAATATTGGTGTTTAGTTTTTTGGGAGTTTATATAATGGGGGAATTTTTCTTTTCAGTTCTTTGGTTTCTTTTTCGGCTTTTCTGTCAAAGTTTCATTTATGATTTCAGACCATGTTTTTTTAAATAGAATTCACCTACTAAAATACCAACTCTTAAAAAGTTATAAAAACCACATTATTAAACTTCTTTCGTCCTATGAATCTAAGGGGGCAACTCATGTAAGTAAAAAAAAAAATAAAAAAAAAATGTAAGTTGCATTGCTCACTTAAGTTGTAATTGATGGGCAAAATGAAACCCTAATAAATTTTTGGATTAAATGGGGTTATTTTCTCGTTATATATGGGATTATTTTCCGTGGAATGGTCATTCGTTGAGTTTTACGGAGATGGTTGGTCATACACGGAAACCCGTTGCGGAACTGAAAAGTCTCTGCACTCTTTAAAGAGAAAAAATGATTGGCTATAAATGGCACTTGTGGCAGTTTCAAGGAGTTTAAATGGTTTACTTAACGGTTTTTTCGAATTTTGGTTCGAAAACGTTGTGACACACTTCCAAGAAATAAAATAACGTCATATTTGCACGAATTAAAATATTTTCTCGGAGCCTTTGGGAGGATAGCCATACAAATTCAAGTCCATCCTTGGAAGTTATTTTTCATGGAAAAGGTTAAAGAAATCAAATATAGGAAAATGCAAAATGTGATAATATTTTTAATGCTACAAAATGTTTATTATTAATCGAGGATTCGTGGGTAAGCTGTTAAAGAATCCACACGAGTTTTGCATTAGCTTCTCTAAAATGATGTGCAAAACTTGTTCAAAGGAATGCCAAATGCATCCATAGACTACTATAAAAAGTACGATGTTGAGAAGTAGCTTGAATACATTTCTTCATTATCACTAAAATTTTTATTTGAAACCATCGGTTTGAAATTACAAGAAAGAATCACAGGTTGAACCTCCACAAAAAAAAGGAACAATAATTAAAAAAAAAATGTTTTCAAGTAGTGAATGACGTGTTCCTGGATTGTTAGGGTGAGATTATGAATCGGAACTTTATTGCAACATGGTTTGACATGAACAGCAAAAAACATCACCTGCGAAGTGGTCATCACCTGCTATACATTGTCGTAAGTACTATTAAATAATACTATCTGACAGAAAATTATAGGATTGCGGAGATAAAAGAGAGTGATATTTCCTTTAAGACAACTTTGTATGATTGTACTGCAAGTCTCTACACATGTTAAATACAAACCTACAAGAAAGTCCTTGTCAACAAAGCAAGTGACCATTGTTTTTATGTTTTTTATTAACCGCCACATCTGTGAGTATGTTTTCGTTCAGTAAATAGTTATTTATACATCCACTTTTAATAACTCGGACAATGCATCTAACCTTGTCTCCCTTCAAAGCCATAGAAATTCAAACAATCAACCATTCAACACTAAAAAGTGTGAAAGAACAATGTGGACGGTAACTATTCTTAAGGAAGAAAAACTAACTGTTCCGGTCTTTTCCATGAACATAATTTTTTGATTCGTATTCCTCAAGATCAGTTCCACTCTAGAAGTACAAACTAATCCCACCGATAAAAAGAGCACAGCGAGTTTTTGCCGGAGGATCTGAGAATGGCGTCCAATCTGACGGTCATTAGTTTGCAAGGCATTTGCATAGAATAGTGTGGGGCGGCCGATAGGACTGCCGGCCGCTAATTGATGGAGGCTGCCGTTAGTTTCTGTTGGCCGTTCGATACACCGCGAATCGTAATTAGAGTAAAGGAAAAATTAGAGTAAAAAACAAAAAAAAAAACAATTAGAGTTATGAATGCTAATTTGTGTGATAGAACTTTTTCACAGAGGAAGTACTCTATATTGGGTTATGTCGGCAATAATTATCCGCGCTGTAATTATGAACACTAAATTACGTAGACGTACAAAATCTGTCGCTCCGTATAGTTTGACGTCATTATGACGTTAGTACTATTTTTCTCGCTGCGTTTTTATGGTAGGTCTTTGGTCGGCGCCTTTATCGTAAGTTGTGTTATGGGCTTTTCATGTGATCTTCTTAGATCACTACTTTGATCAGTGACCGTCAGATCTTCCTAATCTGACGGTGTAAATAAAAGTTTTTGGTCCGAATTTTTTAATTGGTCCAAATTTTGGTCCGAATGTTATAATTGGTCCGAATAGGTCCGAATACAATATGGGTCTTAAGGTCACATTGTATGTTTTGCATACAATAAGCATATTGTATGGGCCTACTTTCACCAACTTTTGAACTAGCGGCTGAATGTCAGTCAATATTCACACTGACTACGATGCTGTCGACGGACGAGAGTTATGCGAACGACTTTTTCTCGATGTGATTAATGTTTTTATTTAGTGTGATTTCACGTGCGAGCGCGATTCTATTAAATCATTATTTGTACCTTTTTACTTATAAAAGTACATTTTTTCACGGTCAGACGTCGTCCGTGCTCCACACTATTTAAAAAGTATATTAGAATTTTGTACGCGAATTAAACCTTACTTTAAATAGCATAATGAAAAATTTAGAATCATTTACTCTATTTAAGGTGATAGAGTCGAAATTTAGGGCGACCGAGTTAGCGTTATTTACTCTAATTACGATTCGCGGTGTACAGTACACCATCAATCGCTATTAGAGTAAAGGAATAAATAGCGTAAATAAAAAAATTAGTGTTATTAACACTAATCGAGATTTTTTTTTTTTGAAAAAAATATATATGTACTAATTAATCCCTAACTGTAATTTGGGTTGTCCTGAATAATAAATACCCGCCCTTTCGATGTCTGCATTAGCATGTGTATCCGTACAGAATCTGACAATTCGTACGCCGTTGTGCTGTTCACACTGTCGACGGACGAACATATGAGAACGTGATTTTTGTCGACGAGTTTGCATCTCTTTCTACCAGTGCACATTCACATATGTGCGCAATAATGTTAAGTGTCTTTTTATGCCTTTGTAATTCAAAAAGTACCATTTCGTACGAAAATACCCTGTCCGAACGCCACACTATTTCCATCGCAGTGTACTTCCATTATTAACGCTAATTAAAAATAAACCCTAATTAGAATAATGGAAAAAATAGAATTATGGATTTTATTTCAGGTTTTTTTTTTTTTTTAAACGGCACCGAATTAGCGTTATTTACTCTAATAGCGATTGGCGGTGTACAGGAGCTCCCGTCGCGTTGTCCAGCCTTGGCCGTAGGATTATTCGTACGGCAGAGTCGCGGATTAGATCCCGAGATTGGAAGTTGCGACGAAGTCGTTGACGGGCATGAAGCGATTCGTTACCTTGGGGCCTCATCGTACGGCTGTCGTCGCGCTAGTTGCGCATCATCGGCAGGGACTTACGACCTTTGTCACAAACAATTTGCAGTCCTCCTATTGGATGACATGAAAATAGATGTACGTCGTGCCAATCGGCGCGCGCACACCTCGAGTAACCTCGTGGATGACACTTCCCCGATTGGATAATATTAGGGATGGTATGTTATTTACTGTTTATCAGTGTTAAGTTCCCGATTGACCAATGAAAATGTGGAGAGAAGCCTTGCCGTTTTTTTTTGGCGCTAAATCCGTCGATCTTTGTTTGAAAGCCGTCTATCGGTTTGTCACGTCCCATGCAACCATGCAAAACGCCAATAAATTTCTTTGTTAAGTTACAATAAGTTTCGGTCAAGCTCCAATAAAACGCATGCCTCTTAACATTTTCGAATTTGTAAGTGTGTGAGGTACAGGACACCGTGTACCGCTATTAGTGTTAATGTTTTTTCGCCACTTAAAACATATTTTCTCCGTACACACCCGTCGGATTGTGGATCTGACGGTCGCGATTGAAAGATAAAATTCTCAGCTTCCGATTGGCGGTCTCAGATTGAAAATCGAGCAAGTGTGTACGGAGAAAATATGTTTTAAGTGGCAACAATAACATTAACACTAATAGCGATTCACGGTGTAGCTGTCTGGAGCTTGTAAGAGTTGATAGGAATTCTAGGGTTTTGCCTTAAGTTTATAGGGTTTTTTAGGGTTTTTAAGGGTTTTTAAGGGTTTTAAAGGGTTTTTTTAGGGGTTTTTAGGGTTTTGAAGGGTTTTTAAGGGTTTTTCAGGGTTTTGAAGGGTTTTTTAGGGGTTTTTAGGGTTTTTAAGGGTTTTTAAGGGTTTTTAAAGGTTTTCTAGGGTTTTCAAGGGTTTTTTAGGTCTTTTTTTTCGTTGAAAAATGTCTACGAGAAAAAGGTGCTCTCTCTGCAGCAGACAGTTTGACAGTTTATTTAGTTATAGACAACATTTAGATGCCGCACATAAAGTTGAGGATGGAGTGTATTTGAAAAAATGTACCATAAAGACTTGCGAGAAAAACTTCCCAAGTTTTGAACATCTCCAGGAACATGTCCGTACGGCTCACAGTACCAAGATTGGTAATACTGTGGCAAAGGCAAGTTATGAATGGGGATTTAGATTATATTTCTGCTCTAATGTTGTCTATATCTTAAAAAATAAAAATATGCGTTCTTACAAGAAAGTAGAAATTGTCAGAAGGAAAAGAGTGATTAATTTAAGAAATTAAACTTAACCCCCGCCCCCCTGCCTCCCTCCCTCCCTCCCTACCACTCTGCCCCCTCCCTCCCTCCCTCCCTCTCTCGCCCCTCCCTGCCCACCCATATCCTCATATTCCCATACCCCTCTCTTCCCTCCCTCCCTCTCCTCATCCTCCTTCTTACTCCACTCACTTCCCTCTACCTCTCCCTTTTTTGTCTCTCTACCTAAACTCTCTTTCCTTCTTCCTACCTGCAGTCCCTCCCAATTTTTTTCCCCCAACCCCTTGACTCCTCGCATACCACTATTCTCTCCCTCTCCATATCATTTGCTTCTTCCCTTCTCTTTCCCTGTCCATGTCCCTCTCCCTTTCGCCTCCCTCTCGCTTCTCTCCTTAGTTTACCCTTTGCCCTCTGCTCCCTTCTTCCTATCTTCCTCGCCGCAACTATCTCCCTGTAGGCACCTCCCTCGCTCCTTCCCCTCCCTCTTCCTCTCCTTCCCTCTCCTTCCCTCTTCCCCTCCTTATCCTCTCCTTTCCCCTCTCTCCAGATTAATTTGTCCACGTTTTACCATCGCTTGGGACTCCAGAAAAAAAGATTGTTTTGAAACCCAAATCACATTTTTTTGAGTGGAAGGTGATGAAACCTCTGAAATTTCACTGACAATTTTTTTTGGGTTTTTTTCTCTGATTCCTTTTTCTTTTTTTCTATGTTGTTGAGGTTTTCAGGTCCCTAATATGACGCAGGTGGTTGCCTCGGGTAGCTTAATGTGCAAAGAATGTGGGCAGAAAAACTTCAAAACTAAATTGGATCTTCAAAATCACAAGCAAATGAGTCACGCGGGTGAGAGTTCTTTCTACCTTGCATTGATAAGTTTTTTTTTTTTTTCGTTTCTTACACTATTCTTTGTTGAATATCATTAATGTCGTTTGTTTGTTTTTTGCTACTATTGTTTGTTGTGTGTTGGTAAATCTTGGTATCTTGTTCCTTGTTTGTTTCCATTTTGACGGTTTCACAATTTCCAAGGTGCACTCTGGTCAGTTTACTGTTGCAAAAAAGCGTATCCATGTAAGAAACAATACTGGATATAAATTGGTTTATTTTTTGGAATTAAACAAGGTTTCTTTGCCTTTGGATATTGCTGTTACATATATTTATTTCCCTTTCCAGCTTTGTGCTTATTTTATTTCTCTTCACTTCCCTAAACATTAATTTTTTAGTGAATAGATTATAAAATCGATGATTTTGCTTCGCAGTCTCAATATTGTTGAGGAGCGACAGTGACGCCATTTCCATCCAAAAAAAATTCAAAACAATGTGGTGGCACGAGAAGACCAGTGTGGCAAAAATTGATTCTGTATGGAAGGTCCGGAATGAACATTTAAAGAAAGACTACGAACAATATCGAGAGCTCATTGGTCAGAAGTCGTTGGAAAACATCAATGAGATCGATGTTTACCATGGAACGACGCTCGCGTGTAACTTGGGAGTAAAAGGAAACACAAATGTATGTAACCGGTCGGATTGTAACCTTTGCAATATAATTAAATCAGGTTTCAAAACGACAAAAGCAAAAGTGACTGATTTTATGGGGTTCGGAAAAGGAGTGTATAGCACTCCTATATCTAGTAAAGCTCATAACTATAATTCGGGAAGTGAATTGGGATTAGGGCAAGGAAAGCGGGCAATGTTAGTTTGTAGTGTGGTTGTTGGGCGCCCATTTCTTACAAAAACTTATGTTCCGTACCTTGTACAGCCTCCTGATAGATTTGATTCTGTTTGGGCGAAACCGGGAAAAGATTTGAATTTCGAAGAGATCGTTGTTTATAACCCTAAAGCAATGATACTTAACTATATAATTGTGTATACTTACAAGTAATGTTGGTTATCGGGTAAAATCATATTGCGATAAGTTCGATATTCAATATATCGATTACCGATCTGTCATTGGCCTCGATGTATCGTACCAGGACCAACATATTATATCGCGATATATTTGGTAGAAGGTGGGTGTCCATACAGATCCAGTACGGAAAATCCCCCACTGAGCGCGCACTGGGGACTCTTGCTGAGGACTCCTACAGCTGCAGCTATATCCGGCCGTGTTCAGTTCATAAAATAGATTAAACTACCTACAATCTGCCGAGGTAGAGAGAGGGAGAGGAGAGAGGGAAAGAGTGGGGTGGAGAAGTAAGAGAGAGGGAGAGAGGGAAAGAGGGGGGGAGAGAGAGGTAGAGAGAGGTTTTGAAAAAAAAATTGACCTAGCGTCACTTCGATATATCACGATTGAAATATATCGTGATATCAGCCGATATATAGCAGAATATTACGATATTAAGCTTTTCGATATATTGATTATCGGGTACCCAAATTTCGGTACATATCGAATATCGGCAAGGGGCCCTCGATACCCAACATTACTTACAAGTAATAGCTGTTATTTTAAAAATATTCAAAATGGGTGGCAAATCGATGATGGGGGAAAAGGAAAGAGTGGAGATAGAGAGAGTGTTTTGGGGACGGAGGTGAGAGGAAACAGGAGGTGAAGGGCACGTATAGAAGAGAACAAAGGATAGGAATAGGATACACTAGGTCTCTCTATTCAATACTGGTTAACCTTTTCAAATGTGTGTTGTTCAGAATTTCGTATTACAGAAGTTCAAAATGTCTCCTAAAGTTGCTATTTGAGTTTTCCAAAGTACTACATCTGGTGTGAAACGAAAATTTGTAGTTTTGTTGCCCAAATGTATGAATGTTCACTGTCTGATTCTGGCCATACTCTGACTTTTTTGTACAGGGAGACAATTTATTTGTATGTATGGAGACTATGTGTACATTGTTTATCTTTTCGTCAATTCGATGTATTCACGATTCAGTTGTTAGTTTTAATTGTTTAGCATCTAGTATGCAATATTTATTGTTCTATATTGAATGTTTACTATGGATGTTACTTGCTTATAACTTTTATTTATAGGCTAATTCTGTTCAAATTTTAAACTCAAATTTCAATGGTCGATGCTCCACTCCACAATAGCGAAATCTGAAGCTTCAATATTTAAAGTTTCATGTTCAATATTCAACATTCAATGTTCAATGTCCGATGTAATATTCAATGTTCAGTGTTCAATATTCAACATTCAATGTTCAATGTCCGATGTCCAATGTTCAATCTCCGACGTTCAATGTTCCATGTTCATTGTTCATTTTCAATGTCCAATGGTCAATGTAACGTGTCTAATATGATCTACATACCGCTTGACTCAATGCTCAGCATTTGGTGCTTCATATTCACCGTTTTGTATTTATTGCTCATGTTCAACGTTTTCCTGTTTATAAAAAGTATTATTTAGTCATAGCCGATTGCAAGTAGTTTCGGCTTATATACCATAAAAAAAAAGATTCCCACCACAAACGAGATCCTTCGCGATTGCGCAAAAAAAAAGCTTTCGGATCCGAAAGACTGAAGTCAAACCTTTCGGTGGTTTCCTACCATTAATTAGTTTTGTTTCTTTTTCATTTCTTTTGGTCTTTAGCGAACTCGAGCCATTGCTCTCCTCCGACAGAACTCTCGACAAGCCGGGTTCTTTATCTTCTTCTTTATCTTCTTCAAAGAGATCGATTTAATCAATTTTTATTCTACTTTTTGTAGGCTTTGAATGCTTTTTTTTTGTTTTATTTTTTCCTCCACTTTGTACCGGGCATTTAAGAAGAGCCCTAATGAGGGTTCGAAAGTGTCACACATTGGGGCACTGAAAATGACTAAAAGGAAAATTTTAGTTACAAGACAAAAAAAAAATGAGACAAATTAGTCTTTACAATAATGACAAAATCCAAAAATAAATCATAAAAAAAAAACAAAGGCGAAACAAAAAAAAAAGACCATATAGGTCATTGTTACTAATAATTTCTTATAGTTTTCCACCAGATTCATTTTAGTAAAACAACTCTTCTTGAGATCATTAAACAACAATTATTTAAAAAAATTATTTACAATCAGTTAATATAATCATTTTACCTATTATAAAACTGTATAAAAGGTGTTATACACTAAGCAAGGTTTAAAAGGAAAAAAAAAACGAAACCAGAATTAGCCGCTATTTCATTTTCCGTGAACTAAATTTTCAAATTTTTACTCAAGCAAATGATCAAACTCGCAAAACAAAAAAAAAACAAAAAAAAAAACAAAAATTATAAGAGGGGATGCCTAATAATATTTTCTGCTTCCCTCAGTTCAAAATTGTTGTCGATAAAATCGGGGCTCTCGAAAAAAGGTAAAAGATCCAAAATATCGTACTCTCGGGCCTACAAAATAAAAATAACAATAATAAACAAATAAAAAAAAACAAAACTTAGGGGATTAGTTTTTATAAACAGAAACAACTCTTATAAGTTTTGGATCGTCGTCAACAAATGCGGGTATATTCTTTTATTTATTCATTTATTTATTTACTTATTCGTTTGTTTATTATTTATTAACCAGTTTATTCATTTATTTATTTATGAATTATTTTATTTCTTTCCTGGTTAAAAAATGACCAGGAAAAAGTTAATCACAGTAACATATTTACTTTTCATAAACTATTTCAAAAATATTACATTATTTCAAATTTTGGTCTGTAAAGTTTATTCAACATTCTTCAGAAAAAAAAAATCCCAAACGAAAAAGAAGAAAGGAGAGGCAAAAAAATCTCCTAAGAACCAAAAAAAAAAAAAAAATAGACTTACTTTTGCTTCGAAAGCGTCCACTTGAATATCGACATGAGAGAGAGGAGAATTTGAGGATCCCAAATATTCCTCGTAATGAATCGCGTCTTTTACGAGACTTCGCAAAATATAAAGTAAAAGCTCGTTGTAATCTTTTTTGTAAATCATATACTTTTTGAAATTCTGGTGGAAACCGATAAAATAGAGAAAAAATAGCCAAAATAGAAAGATTTGTTAGTTTATTTTAGGGTTTTTGACGTTTTCTTGAGTTTCGACAAGAGGCTCAAAAGAGACCACTGAATAAAAATGGGGACAGAGAGAAAGGAGAGAGGAGAGAGAGACAAAGAGAAAGAGGGGGAGAGAGAGAGATAGAAGGGGGGGGGGTCGGGGAAAGAGAGAGAGAGAGAGAGAGAGAGAGAGAGAGAGAGAGAGAGAGAGAGAGAGAGAGAGAGAGAGAAAGAGAGAAAATCGCTCCGAATACATTTAAAACAAAATTGAAAATAGATAACCAAAAAAATAAACCCGACTCAAAACCTGATTCCCCTCCTCCCTCCTCCTCCCTCCTCCTCCTCCTCCCACCTCTGCGTGTTCTTCTGCTCATGACTTCCTATAGGACACAAATGACGTCAGCATGACTCTGACGGCCATGCTGACATCATCATCCGCGACAGTCAATCGGGAGCATGGCCTCATAAATGGATCATGACTCACGCCTTAACGACATGATCAGCCGGGATCTGGGGGGAGGAGGAGGGGATGGAGAGGAGGAGGGGGAGGGGAGGGGAGGAGGAAAGGAGGTTTGGAGGGTTTGGTGGGGAAATGAGGGGGAAGGGGGGGAGGGGGGGTTAAGGTGAGAGTAATGGATGGAAGTTAGAATAAAGGACAGGTTCGAAAACGATGTATTTTAGGTGCTGAAAAAAAGATGGGGATGGAGGAGAAAAAGGAAAGATGGGATTCCTCTGTTTATGATTTGTAAACAGTGAAAAAAACAAGAAAAGACAAAATAGAGGGACCATTTTGACGCCATATGTATACGGACACATATATATACACACGGAAATAAAAAAAAAAAAAAAAAACCGTAATAATACCATATACATACACATTTGAATTTCGTTTTAAAAACATAAAAAAAAAAATGAAATAAATAAATAAAAAATAATAACAATAATAATGACTAATAATAATAATAAGGATAATCAAAATAATAATAATAATAATAATAAAGTACCATAGATTCTCGCCGCAAGTCAGCGTAAACGAGAGCGATTTTTTCCAAATTGGAGTCGTGGAGTTTCGGTCGAATTCCCTTCGCATAAGTTATGTATTTTCTCAACATATCCTGGGGAATAACCTGCCCAAAAAAAAGAAATGTGTATAATAAAAGAGACAGAAAATAAGGAAAAAAAAAACGGACAAAGAAATACAGAGCAATGAACATAAGAAACCTTTGAGTTGAATTCTGGCTTTGCCTAAAAACAAAATATACATGTTAACGTGATATGTATATATATATATGTTATATATATGTGATTCATATTATAGGTAGTATTCAATTAAAACATGAGAAAAATTAATAATAAAAAAAATGGAGATGGACGAAGTGGAAAAAATCAATAGATGTCGGGACGAAAGAAGAAAGAAAAACCAAGTCGAGTCCAAAACAAAATAATAATAAAATACAAAATAAACAGATAAATATAAATAAACTTACTTCGGGGTCATCTCTTCCCAAAATTGGATTTCCATTCAAATTTTCTTCGGTATTTTGAAATCTTGGATGACTTTTATTATGACTCGCGACGACAAATTTTGCCAACATTTCATCGATTACAGGGTCGACTACATCCTGACAAATAAAATAAATAAATAAATAAATAAGTAAACAAATAAATAGAAAACTTACTAAAGGCTGACGTGGCCATTTCTCTACTCCCCACGTTTCTCGATTCTCCAGATTCCGAAAAAACTTTTCCAACTTTTGTCCTTTTCTGCTTGCAATTATTACTTTTGGTTTTTACGAAACTGTGGAATCCTGCATCACATTTCAATTTTTCTTTCGAAAATTTTCCAAACGGGCAGCAAAAAAAAAAAAAATTAGGTTTAGGAAAAGTATGAAAAAAAACCGAACTTGAAATTTGAGATGGAGAAAACGAGCGGATCATTAGTGGAGAATAATGAGAAAATAAATATTTATTTCCAGAATAATATTTATTTTGAGAAAAATAATATTTATTTAGAGAAAAATAATATTTATTATGAGAAATATAATTAGCTTTTGAAACCATCAAAGCAGGAGAAGGTAGGGAATCTATCGAAGGAATAAAATACGAATAAGTTACATTGACATCCATGATTGCAAAGTTTGTAAAAAAGGAAAGAAAGAAAAAAAACTTGCCATGGTTGAGTCTTTTCGATTGGTCCAAAAAAATACAAAACAAAAAAAATGCCAAGTGGGAACTAAAACAGTAAACGCCAAAAAGGACATTGCACAGCGTTGTTTTTTTAGGCCTTCAAAGTTTTTTTCCCCCGTGCACATTTGTCGGGATGTACACGATCTGACGGCTAGGATGGAAAGATAAGATTCTTCCCCCAACCGGTGTTCAAATGATTATTCGACACGGCGGCACATAGAAAGCTGCACGTGGCGAAAAAACATTTCCGTGAGTACAGAGTATTGTACTGTACAGTACACCGTGTATCGCTATTAGTGTTAATATTTTTTTCTCCACTCAAAACATATTTTCTCCGTACACATTTGTGCGATTTTCAATTCGAGACCGCCAATTGTAAGCTGAGAATCTCATGTTTCAATCGCAACCGTCAGATCCCCCATCCGACAAGTGTGTACGGAGAAAAGATGTTTTAAGTGGCGAAAAAAACCTCAGGTGTTAATAGCGATACACGGTGTACTGTAATGTAGAGATAAGCGGTGTACCGAGTACAGCGTTACATCACTGTAACATACGAAGTGAGTGTTGATATTTGTACGGCCCTATTCTGCGAGCGGAAAATTGTACGGAAACTGCTGTTTCAAAACTTAAAATTTTAAAACTTGCAAATATTTCGTGCGATATCCCGAGCGGGACGAAGCTACGAGAGTTTCCAACTTTCCTGTACTGGAAATTTCATGCGCCGCAAAAAACAGCCGTCTACACAACGAGGTTTCTCCATACGTTATGATTGATTCTGTGCGATTTTCGAACAGATATCCGCACTTTATAGCATAGTACGGTATGGAGGATGGATCCACAGTATGAGGAGAGTATCCCAACCGTCCATTGAGGAATATTATTTAGGACTATCCTTTCATTAGTCTTTTAGAAATTGTTACCTGTTACCAATAGGCAATTGTAGACCTAAATACCTGTTGACCAAATACGATGAACAGATATACCGTACAGAATCTTGTTAACTACAGTTACGGAACTTAGGACTGAGGAATCTCTCGTTAACAATCTGCATGTGATACCACTGTGACAACTCAATCTCTATTCTCCTCCTCTTTTTCTCTCTCTTTCCACTTGTTCATAGCGGAGAGAAACTGGAACTGGTGAATGTTTGAATATAGTCAGTGTAAAAATCCAGGACTGTTGCTTTTGTTATAAGGTTTCTTTCTTTCATCTCTCTCTCTCTCTCTCTCTCTCTCTCTCTCACACACACACACACACACGCACACACACACACACACACACACACACACACACTCGCTCTCTCTCTCTCTCTCTCTCTCTCTCTCCCTCTCTCTCTATCTCTCTCTCTCTCTCTCTCTCTCTCTCTCTCCCAGCAAATATGGAAAAACCGGACGAAAGCAAAAATCTTTTACTCGCCATTCGCTACTCTCGCGGCCAGCTTGAGCTCCTGGACCAGGTTACTTCCCTCGCCTAGCTTTATCATTGTCGTTGATATTGTTGGTGTTATTCGTGCTGTTATTGTTGTTACTTTATTATTATCATTATTATTATTTCGAATATTATTGTTATTGTTGTTGTTGTTGTTATTATTATCATTGTTATTGTTCTTATTGTTGCTGTTATGGTTATTATCATCATCATTTTTGTTGTTGTTGTTGTTATTCTTGTTGCTGTAATTATGGCTATTGGAATATTAGCTTTGTTGATATTTTTACTTTAGTTATGTTCATAATCTCTATGATTTTTTTTTTTTGATAATCCGATGTTGTAATATAAATTACTAATAATCATAGTATCACGACTATTATCAAATGTTATTGTTGTTGTAATCGCTTTACTAAATCTATAAATTTTATTGATATTTTTGATTCTGATAATTCTTATAATATTGTATTTCCCGACTTTTTAATTAGTTTGGAACTTTTTTTATAACAAAACTTTTCATTTGTAGAGATTTAGTACAAAATGTTTGATTTTTTGTTTCACGAAGTTTTATGAATTACAAACAATTTTTTTCAAGGTGCCTTTTTAGGTTAATTGTAAGTCAAACCTTAGATCTCAATTCATAGCTCAATTGTAGATTTCTCTATTCTTTGTGCAAAAGCAAGGTTTTGTTTTCTTTTATCACAATTTTGAAAGAAATTTTAGGGATAAAAATAGCTGTGCTCCATTTTTTTACTCAACTCAATTCAACTCAACTCAATTCAGCTCTACTTAACTCAACTCCAATCAACTCAACTCAAATCAACTCAACTCAAATCGACTCAACTCAACTTAACTCAACTTAAACCAAATTCAACCATCACAACTGACTTGATTCTAATGATGATGTTTTCAGCGAAAACTTCCTCACGAAAGCATTTACATCGAGATTCCAGATGCAGAAGCTGCGTGGTAAGTTCTCCTGGCTTTAGTTTTAGTTTCCTTGGTTTCAGTTTCTTTGCTTCTGATTTCTTTGGTAATAGTTTCTTTGGTAATAGTTTCTTTGGTTGTAGTTTCCTTGATTTTAGTTTCCTTGGTTTTAGTATCCTTGGTTTAAAAAAATAAAAAATAAAAAAAATGCATACATATATATTTTATATTAATTTATTTATTTATATTGATTTATTTATTTGTTAATTTATTATTTCAGGCATGCCATAAAGGAGATGGTTGTCCGAGGAGCCCCGGCTATCGCTATAGCGGCTGCTTTGTCTTTAGCGGTGGAGGTGGTAACTCGCGACGAGCCTTTCAAATCTCCGGAAGAAGCTCGAGATCACATTAAAGAGCGACTCGACTACTTAGTTTCCAGGTAAATACCCGCCCATTTTTTCTAACTTTTTTTTTGAACTCTTTTTTTTTAAACATTTTTTTTCTATATTAAACTTTTTTGTTCTTTTCTTTTTATTATTCAGAACTTTTTAACCCCCTTCCTTTTGTTTTATCTGAAAAAAATTTAGACCACCCTTTTTTTTTCATCCGAAAACTTTTTTTTACCCTTTCTGTTTTAGTCTGGAAACTTTTTAAACCCTTTTTTTCCCATCCATAAACGTTCTAAAACCTTTTTAAATTGTTTCGTTTAAAAACGTTTTTGTTCATGTTTTTTCCGTTCAAATTATTGTCGTTCGACATACGTTTTTGACCCGATTTAAAAGTCCGTTCAAAACTATTTTTCCTATCCAAAACTAACTTTTTTTGAACCAAAACTTTTTGTTTTTCTTACAAAATGGCATTTTTTCATCCATAAAGATCATTTTTTGATCCAAAGCTTTTTTTTTTCATGCAAAGCTACCTGGTTTTTATTCAAACTTAACTTCTTTTCATCCAAAATTAAATATTTTCATCCAAAACTGACCTTTTAAGCCGATTTTTTTTTTTTCTTTTATCCAAAACTTTTTTTTTTATGAGAAGGGCCAGAGTGTCATCTATAGCTTAATTAGAATAATTGTCGTTTGACAGTGTACATTCAAACTTCTGATTTAAACTGTAAAATACTGATAACAATAATTCAAAAAATCCTTAATATTGCAAATATCCGCATTTGTGAAAATCTTCTCCCAAGTTTTTATATTTTAGTTTCAATTTTTGATGTTGATATTGAATGGTATGGTATTATACAGAATTGTTGGGAATAAAAATATTTTTTTGTTCTTTGATACGTTTATTGTATGGAATCATCAAGAATAAAGGGAAACTTTTTAGTTTTATTAAGTGTCTAAACAGTTGTGGAATAATTGACATCATATACAATTTTTTGAAATCATATGAAATTATGCAGAATAATACGGGATTTAATGGAATAAAATGGGGATTAATGGAATGAAAAGTTTTTTTTTTTTTTGGGCCAGTCGACCGACAGCAGTGAATCTTTCGGAAGCGGCAGGAAAACTGAAAAAAGTGGTGGAAAAAGCTGCGACTAAGGAGTCAGAACCAGAAGGAGTAGTTTATGTAAGTAAATTCCAGTTTTTTCCCGTTTTTTTTCAGTTTATTTTCAGTTTATTTTTCTTTCCTCGTCTCTTTCTTTTTAAATCTTTATCTTTCCTTTTCAATCTTTTTTTTTATTCTTTTTCTTTCTTTCTGTCTTGTTTCATTTTTCTTTCCGTTTCTCTTTCGTTCTCTCTTTTTTTTCATTTTCTTCCAGTTTTGTTTTTTTTCTCTTCTTTTCTGTCTCGTTCTTTTTCTTTCTTTATCTTTTTTTTGCTCTCTCTTTCTCTTTCCTTCTCTTTCTTCCTTTCACTTCCTTTCTCTTTCTCCCTTCTTTCTTTCTCCTTCTTTCTCTTTCCTTCTTGTTCGTTCTCTTTTGTCCACTCTTTCTTTCTCTTTCTCTTTCCTTCTTTCACTTTCTTTCTTTCACCTTCTTTCTCCTTCTTTTTCCCTTATCTGCCTTTTCCTTTATTCCTCCTTCCTTCTCTTTCTTTCACTATGGTCCTTTTTTTTTTCTCCTCGCTTTCTTTCTTTCACTTCCTTTCTCTTTCTTTTCTTTCACTCTGTTTCTCTCTTTCTTTATTTTTCACTGTTATTCTGTCTTTTTTTTTATTGATATTTAGATTTAATTGATTCAATTTTTTTTCAGTTTTCCAAGTTTTAACTCCTCAATTACTATTATTTAATTTGTTAAGCTTTTTTATGGTGAACTTAGGCTTGCCTTTCTTTTTATCTATTTTGTTTTTTCCCCTTATGTTTAGAGAAGAATGAGATTGATTAGTCCATGGTGAAAAGTAAAGAACTGTTTTTTATCCATATCATATTTCACATTTTTTGTACCGTTTTTTATTTGCCGAGAGAAGAATAAGTTTAGTATTAATCCGATTGCGTCACTTTCGATTTCATCATTTTTTTTTCTGTTTCTTTTTCTTTTCTTTTACCTTTTCTTTTCTTTTATTTATTTGTTTTTTTAATTCCCTATTTTTATTTTTTTTCCTTTGTACTTATTCCTTTAAATGTGACAGCAACGGAAGTGATGTCGGCGGATGATGTTTTTACCTTTTTTTTCTCTTCTCTTCCTTTTTTTTTCTTTTCTTTCATATTTCTTTTTCTCTTCGATTTTTTTTCTTTTTAACTTATTTATTAACTTTTTAAATTTGTGATTCTATGCTAATGTGACGAGGCTACGGAAGTGATGTTGGCTGATAATATTTCTATCTTTTTTTTCTTCTCTTTTTGTCCATTTTTTTCCTTTTTTTTGTACTTATTTCTTATTTACTTTTTTTTTTTAGGTGTATGTGACAGCGGCCGAAGTGATGTTGTTAGATGTTGTTTTTTCCTTTTCTTTCTCTAATTTTTTTGCTTTCTTTCTTTTGTCTTTTTCTCTTCATTTTTTTTTCTTTTGTACTTATTTCTTTGTTTACATTTTCTTTTTTGTGGTTCTATGCTTATGTGACGGGGCGACAGAAGTGATGTCGGCCAATGATGTTTTCACCTTTTTTTCTTCTCTATTTTTCCATTTTTTTCCATTTTTTTTTTCACCTATTTCTTATTTACTTTTTTTTTTTTAGGTGTATGTGACGGCTGATGTGTTTACCTTTTTTTCTTCTCTTTTTGTCAATTTTTTTCTTTGGTACTTATTTCTTATTTATTTATTATTTTTTTTGTTTTCAGGCGTATGTGACGGCGGCCGAAGTGATGTTGGCCGATGATGTTTCAGCGAATAAGGCGATCGGAAAATTTGGGGCAAAAGCAATTCTTGAGGCAGTAAAAGACAAAAAAGAAGGAAAAGTAAAAGTACTCACTCACTGCAATACAGGCAGGTAAGTGAAGGAGGGAGGGAGGGGGGGTAG
>JBBHKE010002260.1:0-89436 GCA_037447655.1 Zygnema cylindricum
GGACTGCTGCGGTTTCTGGCTCCTATGTTTTTTTTTTTTTTCTCTGGACTCTACAATTTTCCTGTGACAGCGATAGTGGAAAGCCGGAAGTGGAGGAGGACAGGGAGAGAGAGAGAGGGAAGTTAAAAAAGTAACGGTCTCTCTTCGGTTCTTACGCATACGACAAAAATGCTACCGTACGTTTCGTACTTTTTACTAAATTTATGTTTCGTACGTGCAGCATTGAAGTTTCGTAGTTTGTACAGTATTTCGTACGAAACAGTTACATGGATTTGGTAACTATTTAGTATTTACGATTTCACGGTTGGGGAGAAGTTTCTAATCGGAAAGTTTCGAAAAGTAGGCGCCGATTCGATGACGTCATCTCACGCGTGGAGGATGGTGAAATAAACAAATAAATTTTAGGGTTTCGTCCTTTTGCGGATGCTCATTCGTCAAGAACGAGGAAATTATTCGACAAAAAATCTAAGTTTTCGTCCTTTTTCTGAGTACGGTAAGTAATTGCTATTCTGATATCTAATATTGAAAATAGAGTTCGAAAAAATAAATGTGTGTGCTGTAAACTTCGAACTAAACGATAGAGTGCGTACGTTTTTACACTTTATTCTATGGTTTTACGTGTGTCATAGTTTTTTACTTTTTTTGCGCAGGAACAAAGGGGAAAATGTACGGATGGTGGACAAAATTGTGTCGTTTTCGAACTGTCCACTTGCGGTTTCACATACGGTACGGTAATGTACTGGTAGGTCTGTTGAGATACTCTAACAGAATAAAATCTTTTTCCGGTTGAAAGAGAGGGAACACGCTTCGCCGGCATTACGAATTAACAGCCACGATTAGAAGAAGGATTTTCTCCTTGTTCCTTTCAAACTTTCAATGCATTTAGTAATTTTAGATGCCTGTCATTTGTGAGCCAGAGAGGTCGTTGCGATTTCCGTATACATGAGCTGGGAGTGCTTCGATTTTATTCCGTACGGTATAATGATTACGCGTCCAAAATATGATTCACTCAGAAAGCAGAAACCCTAGCGCCGACAAATCTATCGTTAGTGGGTTCGTACTTTGATAGTGGGCGCCGACAAAACAAGCTTGGCGTGGAAGCTGAGACAAATATGATACGCAAAACTGACGCTGGTATGTACGAGAGCAAACGGCCGCCAATCGGCCGTTAAAAGTTTACGGCGGATATAATACGAGAAACGTAAGGAATTATTATTAGCTTGTTGCATTTACGTTTTGAGGGGTTTCGCCGTTTCGGGGAGAGGGGAGAGGGGAGAGGGGAGAGGGGGGATAGGGATAGAGAAGTGAGGACAGGGGAACCATAGTTTAAAATAATGTGGAAATTGAAATACGGAAATCCCGCAAAACGCACGAAACCGGCAAATGCGGCGGTTTTCGGTTTGTTGTTACAGTATTATGTTTTATTATTATTTGTTTTATTATGTTATCAAGTTAAACTTTCAAATTCCCTGATTTTGCGGTGCGGATAGTCTACTTGTAGCTCTAACTGCCATCCTGGCACGGCCGTACGAAAATCAAAAACTGGAGCCGTACATGTAAAGTCTGTTTCGGACAGCAAGTTTGTCCGGACTTGCCCCTAGTTAGTGCTGGTCGGTGGTAGTGGATGACGAGAGGATATAATAAGACAAAAATGATTTTGTACTATGTCACTTTTGTAGATACTGAAATGATCTCACGTGGCAAATTGGTAGGATGTTTCCCCCCTGGAAATCTATTAGGAAGGTCCCACTGGACGAAAATCCGTACTGTATATGCCGGCAAAACTGTCCTACTGCGCAAACAACAAAACAGCCGCAGGGAGTACATTCGTACGGTACGGCTGCACAAGGGCCGAGGAGCCCCGCGGGAGTTACCTCGAGAATTTTGGCAGCACTTGAGTACGGTCTGGAATTTACTGTGGCGAGCCCAAAGGTCAAGCCTGTCACGTCGCGCTTATCCACGTCCAATATGTCGCATCCAAATTTTTTGTCGTGATTACGATGTGAGCGTCCCCAAAATTCTGATTCCGTACCGTAGGTACACTTAGTAATTTTTTCGCCACTCAAAACATCTTTTCTCCGTACACACCTGTCCGATTTTCTATTTGAGACCGCCAATCGGAAGCTGAGAATCTTACCTTTCAATCGAGACCGTCAGATCTACAATCGGACATGTGTGTACGGAGAAAATATGTTTTAAGAGACGGAAAAAACACTAACACTAATATCGATTCACGGTGTAGCATAATGCGGACCAATCACAACGTCGAAAGAACGAGGGCGGCATTCCAATACGAATACACTGCAATATTTTTCGTTGTCGTACATGTATAGTTTGTACAACAGGCGAATTGTAACCACTAACCCGGCGACCACTATCTGACGCACACGTAGTGACCCTATCTAACATACGCGACAAAACTACTCACAACTGTACTGTACACCGCGCATCGTTATTAGTGTCAACGACACTAGTTTGGGTTCTTAAAATTTTGATTTTTTTCCTCAAATAGGATATATGATTTTTTTTTTTCCTTGACGTTAATTAAGGTACCGTACAAAATAGCGTAAAGGACGAATTACAATGATATCTAAATAGTGTGGTGTACGGTCGATGTCAAACCGTACACAAATGTACCTTTTCAAGTGAAAATTTTACAGAAAATGAGTTAAATCAGACGCGCACGCATAGGATCGTGCGCTAAAAAAACGGGATTGTTATGACACGTAAATTAGTCTTACATGTACGGATATTTAAATTTCACGACGGAGTACGATTTTCAATATTTTGTACGGATACATATATTAATGTATATAATCGTACAACGAATATTCCATTTTTGCTGTTCCCAAATTAGCATAAACGCCGAAATTAGAATACACCCTTTTTTTTTTTTTTTTAATTCTTAATTAGCGTCAATGACGGTATATTTACTTCCACACTATTTAAACTTTGACACTAATAACGATGCGCGGTGTAGTTTCTGAAAGTAGTTAAGAAGGTACAGTACTGTACTTTGAGTTCATTTTTGTCGGTACTCGGGCATGTATTTCCTTGTGGTTGAAGTTCCGTGACAAATTACAAGTGGCCGTCTGCGCAACAATAACGTTACTAGAAAACCAAAAAAGGAAACCGCGTGTAAAAACTACAATGCCAAAAAATAGAGAACAAACATTTACACGTGGGAGGTATATACGAAATGTACGGAACAGACCGTATGGGTGTACATTTCTATATTTTACGGTGCATGAAAATGGGTTTTTTTCTCCTTAGGTTAAATGTGTTTTTTTTCATTTTCGTCCCTTGATTTTTCGTAAATTTCTGGTGTGACGTGTTTTCTGCGGAGAAGCCAACTTCAAAAATCTTCACGCACAATCGACAACTGGACTTGGAAACTTGTGACGAATACTTCTGTCGCGTAGTTCTGAAATAGGTATAAGGGTACTTTCGCATGTGCTAAAGTTACAGCTATTTTTTGTCGTTTTGATCTATGACTTAAATAAAACGAGAAAATCCGCAGCCGTACCAAAGAATTGAAATTATCACCGTACAAGTTGCGTTACATTGAAACTTTATATGTACTGCGGTTTGTCGTCTAGAGCGATGAAATTTGTCGTTTAGCGCATTTCGACCCACTTTCCAGCTCATGTTCTCAAACTTTACATGAAATCACTTCGCGAGGTGATTTTAATAAAAGTTCCATGAGGTGAGCGAATAGACAGATGCTGTCGCAAGTGTCAAAAGTTACTGACAATTTTTGTGCACACAGTACCAAAAAAAAAAACCACTGCACGTTGCCTGTGCGTGACTTTTTTCCGTGCGCTTTTTTCCGTACAGGGGCCGTGGAGGGGTTCTCGACCAACGGACGCCATTCGCAAAAGCGAAGTCCATGAAAGCGCCTCTCTCTCTTTCTCCCTCTGAGCGTATTTTGATGGCAAGTAGAGTGAGAAAAGACTAAAAAAAAAAATCGAAAAATCATGGCGAAAAGTTTTAGAATTTGTGACGTCGACGCTAAAATAATTTGAGCATGACGTCAAAATGTCACAAACCCTAAACATCTACAATGCCACAAGTAGCTAGATGTCTACAACCGTCGCTATTTTGTAAACGTCATCAATAGTCGCGAGTTTTGTAGTCGTCTACAACCGTCACAAACTACACCCACGTCTACATCCGTTAGAATCCAAAGTAACGATTTCATTTCTTTACATACGAATACTCTGAAAGTAGTACATATAATCTTTGCTAAAAACAAAGTTACAAGACTAAAGTTTCAGTTACATGCGAAAGTACCCTAAAGAGTGTGGATAAAAATAGTGGGTTGATTGGGGCATTTTATGCCATTCTTTTTTTCGGATTGACTAAAATATTTTTGTTTTTTAGCTCCACTATACCGCCCATCTTTATGAGATTTAGGGTAAGGCCTCATGTAAATATGACTTAACTTACTTTGTATTTTAGCCAATATTCTTAGGGGAAGTCCCCGTGTATTAAATTATCGACTTTTCTTTGTCATGTTCCCCTAAAATTACGTGCACTTCGAGAAAAACTCTAGCCGTACGAGAAAATATTTTTACCAAAGTACAGTGAACCTCAATTCGATACTTTCAATGTACTCCATGTTTGTCATCATGTGAACGCATTTTGGCGTTTTCCTCTTTTCGAATCTCGGGCAAGAGAATCCAACCCATCAAGAAACTTCAACAGAAATCACCTCAAGAGGTGACTTCAATTCAAGTATCACCTAAACAATGAATTAATAATGATCCATGCATGCGCCACATGAGTGGGAAAAGTTTAGGACGAGGGAGAATACTCACTATTTTTCTTCTTGCCCTTCACGCGCATGTACGGAAAAGACGATCATGTACGGAAAAAAAATTATCGGAGTTTCAGACCTCCACTTTTATTCATGGATCCTTCCAAAATTTTGCACCGTCGTCGTCTCTCCCCTCTCTCTCTTACACTATCGATTTTATTTCACACTTTTTAGAATGAGACACGACAATATTGGTATGAAATGAAAGATACTTGAAAAATAGTTCTTGTGACTACCTTTACGAATATTTTTAGGGCAAGTCGAGTTAGAAAAGTCGAAAAAAACGAAATAAGGTAGCAATGGCGAAAAGTTATTGAATTTTTGATGTCGATGTTGTCACAAGTGAGCATGGCGTCTGTAATACGATTTCCTACCTTTCAAAAAATCGAATTACTACAACCAATTTCAACCACACATTCCACACATTGGAAAATTAAACATTAACATTGGAAAGCATTCATATAAGGATAAACTTTAAATTAGAAGAAGCTTCTGTCCACATACTATTGACTTGGTCTCTTGCCCTCGTGGCTCAACCTTTATTTTAAAGTGTTTTCCACTACTCTGCGCTCTTAAAAATTCTATATCTTTACTACTAAAACACTACTTAGTTAGTAAGAGATTTCAGTGCAAAAATGCCATTGCTCCAATTTGGTATTAATCTCTCAAGACCAAGATCAGTCAGAATTTCCACAAACTTTTCCAAAGGAAAAAGATGTTTACGTTTTCCTTAGAGTTCACTATTTATATATCATCGCATTGGACTAGCTAGGCTAGAGTCAACGCTCCGTTGAACAGGTTTTTACCTGGGCCAATCACTGATCAGCTTGAACTCAGACAGACCAATGCAAAAACGCGCGAAATCTCTTACTACCTACATTGTATTTACCAACTTATCAAACGCTACATTTCACTACGTATCATTTACGTGCAAAAGTGCGCGCCAATCGAAACGCGAATTCGCACGAACGTGCGGCGCAAATTTCACACGCAAAACTACCTACGAAATTATATAAAATGAAAGTGACGTTTTGTACTAAAAGTTGTACGAAACGAACCATCGTGCGTACCAAACGAAATATTGATTCATTTGGTACTTTTTAGACGTTTGCCTGAAATTCCGCGGCTAGTTTAACCCTAAACCCGTAACAATGAACACCCATTCGTTATTTTGACCTCGCGTTGTCGCCTAAATACATTAATTGCTATATATTTTAAAATGCAACTCTTAATCGTGCGATTCTATCGCGGACGTCTACCAAATTCATAACTCTATATTCGTAACACTTAAATACCTATTTACGAACAATTTCCATCCATTATTACTGTTACCTCATCCCCTCTTTATATTTAACTGACCTGAGTTAAAACACATTTCATTCTCAAGACGAGACTTCTATATTATTATCCCTCCAATACCTTTGCAAAAACTCAAAAATTTTTATCTTCTAAAGTCAACTCATCTTCTTGCCTTCTTAGATAATGCACTTGCTAGAATATAGTGTTGCCGAACTTAAACCGTTGACCAATCCAATCTATTACCCATTTGTGGACCTCAAATTCTATAGTTATTCAAGGATTTAATTCCAATTCTCTTTCAGTTGGTCAAAGGATTGCTGATTTCAACAGGCTGATGTGTATCACTGGATGATTTTTTGTAAAAGGCGGAAAGTCCAATTTGGCAGCAACTGACGATATCTTCTCCATTACAGTAAATGGTCCGATGTACTTAGGAGAAAATTTCCCCTTACGATCCGATTGTCCCTCGATCTTGCACCTATAATAAGTTGTTGAAAGGCAAACGTTGTCACCTATTCTTACCACCCAATCACCCCGTTTGCGGTTAGCATTTAATTCTTTGTTTATTTGTGCCTCCACTAATGCATCTCGGACTGTTTTCCAAACTGTTTGAATGCATTTCCAAAACTCAGTTCCAGATTCTCTATTCTCTTGAGTGACCCCTGTTATTAAGTCAAATGCTTCTCTCAGTTGGTATCTGTACGCAACTTCAAACGGTGAGAATCCTGTACTAGCTTGTTTACATGAATTGTATGCAAATTCCATTAATGGCAATGTAGATTCCCATGTGTTTTGGACTCCACTGCAAACAACCCTAAGCATTTCCTCTAGTTTACGGTTCATCCTTTCTGTCTGTCTATCTGTCTGAGGATGATAAGAGGTACTCATTTTTAATTCAATGCCTAAATTTTGTTGCAATTCTTTCCAAAATGCAGACGTAAATTTTGAATCCCTATCACTGACTATAGATAAAGGAACTATATGATATCTAACCACGTTGTCAAAATGTAACTTTGCAATATCTACAACTGAATGAGTAGTTTTGCAAGGATAAAGATTGCCATTTTACTGAACCTATCGACTACGACTATGATATTGTCATTTATTCTAGATGTAGCAGGTAACGTGACAATAAAATCGAAACTGACAGATTTCCATGGTCTTTCTAGGATATCTAAAGGTTTTAAGAGACCCCTAGGTTTTTGGTTAATAGATTTACCCTGTTGGCAAGGGACACAACTTTCCATGTGTTTGACACCCCCTTTAACATCCTTGGCCAAAAGAATCTACTCTGCAACCGACTAAGAGTTTTATCTCGACCTTGATGTCCTAAATGCTCAAGGACTTTGTGTAAAAGTTGTTTTCTTAAGTCTCCTAACTCAAGAATGCATAGCCTATGTGTTTTTCCCAAATACAGTAAACTATCCCATATTTTAAAGTTTTTGACATGCCTCTCATTCAATGGGTCAGAATCCCCCCCGGAAAGACTCTTGCAAATCACAACAAAATATAGATATTTATCATAACCATTTCTAGGAACTTCTAAAATAAAGGATCTGCCACCACATTTGTTTTTCAAGTAATATGTTTGACATTAAATTTGAAGTATGCCAATTTTTGCATCCACCTAACTTGTCTACCGGTCATAATTTGTGCATCACTTAATCTTTGTAGATAAGAAAGTGCTTTATTATCACAATGAACAGTTAATTTTTGATTATGCAAATAACAACGCTATTTCACCAATGCATGAACAATTGCAAGCAATTCCTTTTCTTGTGTTGGATAACTCTTTTCAGCATCATTGAATTTCCTGGATTCAAAAGCAATAGGATGAAAGTGTTACAAAATTTTTGACTTATGACTGCACCTAAACCTTTATCAGATGCATCTGTGGTGATTAAGACTTCAAACTCCCTAGCAAGATCAGGATACACCAGTGTAGGGGCAGAGGTCAACTTCCCTTTTAGTTCGTCGAAAGCTCTCTCCTGATCAACTCCCCATACAAACCTCTCCTTCTCCTGTAGTAAATCCGTCAAAGGTGTGGCAATCATACTAAAGTTTCTGATAAATTTCCTGTAATAAGTGGCCAACCCCAAAAACGATCTAACTTCTGTGATATTAGTAGGTTTCCTCCAATCTTGAATTGAAGTGATAGTGGATGGATCAGTTTTAACACCTTCCCCATTACCTATATGTCCCAAAAATAATTGTTCATTTTTAAGAAAATTGGATTTTGATATTTTTCCAAACAATATGCTTTCTCTTAACCTTTCCTGTACTTTCCTTAAATGAATTACACGTTGTTATTTAGATTCATTATATATTAGGATATCATCTATAAATACTTGAACAAACCTATCAATATAATCCAAAAATGTTTGGTTCATTAATCTTTGATAAGTGGGCGGTACATTCGTCAAACCAAATGGCATAAATATCCATTCAAAATGACGGACTCTAGTTCTAAAAGCGGTTTTATCAACATTTTTAGTTCTAATAAGCACCTGATTAAAGCCACTACGCAGATCAATCAACGAAAATACTTTAGCACATTTTAAACGATGTATCAAATCAGAAATAAAAGGTAATAGATACCTATTGTTCATTGTAATCTTGCTTAGACTACGATAGTCGACACACATTCTCAACGTTCCGTCTTTTTTTGACGAAGAGAACTAGTGCTATGTATGGTGATTTGCTGGCTGAATACATTCTTTCTCTATAAGATATTTGATCTGTTTCTTTAACTCCTCTTGCTCAAAGAAACTATGCTTATAAATTTTTTTGACAAGAGGATAACATCCAAGTTCAAACTCAATAACATGTTTTACATCTCAAGAAAGTGGCCTCCTTGAGGGTATGTCACTTACGAAAACATCTCGAAATTCAAATATCAAATTTTTAACAACAGTATCGGATGTATTAATGTCAGTTACAAAATCATATTTTTTGTTTTTCAACATTTTTAGTGGTGTCTTATTTAGGAATAACGTCAATGTTAGTAGTTTCTCCCCCTTTCATAGAAAACATGATTTTTTTTATCTTTTAAATGCTTTTTAAATTTTTTAGCAAAAATCAAACCTTCCACTCCCAATTTGGTTTTGTTATTTATATGATACTTATGCAACTTGTTCGAAGGTAATGCTTGCAAAACCTTCCAGCTGTTCTCAGACTTCACTCTTAAGGTGTTAGTTTCCCTAATAGTTTGAGGGTTATGTTCTGTTTACCATGGCTTTCTCATTATTAGCTATTCACTACCCAAATTTATTATTTCACACACAACTTTAATTTTATGACCCTGGATATCAACTTCTATTGTGTCTGTTTGTAAATCTAATGTGGTCTTATTATCATTTGCCATTTGAACATCAAAAGTTTTTTCCCTTTTGACTGTAAAAATTCTATTTTACTCTACAAACTTATATGAAATAAAATTATGTGTAGCGCGTTAATCTACCATAACTCTCAATGATTTCCCTTCCACTAAAGACTCTAATCTGATCAACCTGTGTTTGGTGTCTTCGTTACATAACTGTCCCAACATAGGTCTGTTGTTAAGAGTTTTTTCAGAAGGATTCTTCAAACTATGGAGTGTAGTTAACATCATAATAAATTCAGCTATCCTACCCTTTCCATTCATTAGTTTGCCCTCCAGAGTGAACTCTTTAACCTTTGGATCTGGTCGACTCAAATGAGGACTTTTAGCTAGTTCTTTCCGTTTCCCACCTTCGCGATTCGTGCCTTGCTACGTATACTGCGATATCTTCCCGAAGATCTTTATTGACATCAAGTGTTTGAAGACCTTTATTGACATCAAGTGTTTAAAGAGATCTTTTATCTGTACTGTCCTTAGCGTAATGATTTGGACCTTCGCAATTAAAACAATTGACTTTTTTTTCGGTTTTGTGCACTCTCTATTGAAATGTCCCTCCTTTCCACAGTTATAACAGTTGATTTTCTTCATTGAGCACACTCAAATGCCTTATGACCTATTTTCTGACAGATTATGCATGAGGGAATGTTAAGATTGGGTTTCTAAGCATTAATACTTGGTTTATGACTCTTAATAAATCCCTTGTTATTGCTAAATTTGTTTCCTGAATTAACACTTTGTCCACCTCTCTGATTTCCCGTGAAGATATTATGCCTATTCACCAGGTCCGCATTCAGACCATCTTCCACAAATTCCATCGAACCCACTCTGATACTTCATTTAAATTACACTTGAGTGATCGAGTTCACCCATTATACCCCAACTGATACTATAATTCCAATGACTTATCCTGTAATTCCTTCAAATTAATAAATTTTTGATGTTTCAGTTCTGATTTCATTATATGATTCAAATAGTTCAAAAAATGCAACTTAGCCATTTCATCAGTCAAACCTATGACATGAATGCTAGATGATTCAAATTCCACAATATAATCTTTCACAAATCCAATGTGCTTATAGTTCAGCCACTTTTCTTCCATTATAGATTTATAAGTGACAGACAAGAAACGCGATTTGATCGCGGTTTTAAGAGCTCTCCGATCAGCATTATAAGTAATCAAATTAGACCTCATCTGAGTGTAATACCAAATCTACGCATCACCTTTCAGATAGCTAACATCAAAAGAAGTATAATCATCACGTTCACAATTTCTAGATTCCAAGTAATACTCCATATGAAAAATCCAAACATCTAACTCATCAATCTTCTTACCATCAAAAGATGGTGCCTTACTAATAGACAACTTCAAATCTATTATCTTCTTAGGTCTATCGTGATCATCCTCCATAAAACTAGTATTTCTCTTACTACTCTAACCTTTTTGGTTATTAACATCATTTCTGGGGTGAATTAGATTAATTAGCTCATCCAATTTTTGATTTGAAACATTCCCATTTTCCTTAACATCTTTCTATTCACTCTTTAATTCAAGAATTGTTTCATCTACATTAGGAGCATGATTATTAAATCTTTTGACCAATTTCACAGTATGTTTCTTTAAAACATTCAAAGTATTTTCCATTTCGCGTTTCTATTTAGAATTTGCCATTATCACAAAATGAAATCAAGCAATAAGAAAGGTAGAGTATAATGATCCAAAAGAGTTTGCACTAGTTTTGAAGTCCTCAGATTTCTCCAATCCCATACTTCATTTTCTGAACAAATCCTTTGAAAGATATCAAAATACGAGAAATCAAATAAACATTAAAAGTAAGTTAGTGAAAATTAAATTTTCCCAAACATTGAAATAGAAAGGTGAAAAGTTTCCCCACAAATTTTGCAACAGCAAAGTTGAAAGCTCTCAAAGGTAAAATTCAACCAAAAATTTTGCAACAACAAAATTGAAAACAATTTAAGGTAACAATTTATGGTTTGAAAAGTTTAGAGTTTTTTTTAGACTCCTTTGCTCTTAAAAATGTAGTGTACTCCACTTTCCTTCTCCTCCATTAGCAAATTTCCCATTTCCCACTTCATCAAGATCTTTTCAAATATAACCTCACATCCTCACTCTTCGTGGCTTCAAGCTCTCCCCCTACACATGATTCATTGCTAGGAGAAGGCAAGTTTGTTTGGCCTCTAGGTAATTGGAGTGAGTTTCTGCGGTGGCTACACTGCCCACCTTGCTTTAGTACTTAGGACGTAAGCACGCCCCTCATCTAATTAGCGACTGTTGGCAGTGTGGTCACTTAGTTTCCCTCTAATCCCCTACCACTTCACATTGTGGTTCCACCGACACTGGTTAGAGCACCCTCTCCGATCACAACAGTTGATTTTCGGGTGAGCAAGCTTCTCCTAAATTTTTAACTAAAGCTCCGATACCATATGTAATAGGATTTCCAACCTTTGAGAAAATCCCATTACTAGAACCAATTTTAACCACACATTCCACACATTGGAAATTACACATTCACATTGGAAAACAATCACATAAGGATAAACTTTAAATTAGAAGAAGCTTCTATCCACATAACATTAGCTTGCTCTCTTGCCCTCGAGGCTCAACCCTTTTTTTAAAGTGTTTTCCACTACTCTCCACTCTTAATAATTCTATCCCTTAACTACTAAAACACTATTTAGTTAGTAAGAGATTTTAGTGCAAAAATGTCATTGCTCCAATTTGGTATTAATCGCTCAAGACCAACATCAGTCAGAATTTCTACAAACGTTTCCAAAGGAAAAAGATGTTTACTTTTCTCTTAGACTTCACTATTTATCCATCATCGTTATCATCGCCATGGACTAGCCATGCCACAGTCAACGCTCTGTTGAACAGGTTTTTACATGGGCCATTCATTGATCACCTAGGACTCAGACTTACCAATGCAAAAACGTGCGAAAAATCTTACTAACTACAGAGTATTTACTAACCAATCAAACGCTAGATTTCACTACGTAACATTTATGTGCAATAGTGCGTGCCAATTGAAACGCGACTTTGCACGAACGTGCGTCACAAATTTCACACGCGAAACTACCAACGAAATTCCATAAAGTGAAACTAACGTTTCGTATTAAAAATTGTACGAAAGGAACTATAATAGGATTTCTAACCTCTCACAAAATCCCATTACTTTAATCAATTTCAATCACACATTCCACACATTGGAAAATTCACATCCACATTGTAAAGCACTCACATAAGGATAAACTTTAAATTAGAAGAAGCTTCTGTCCACATAACATTAGCTTGGTCTCTTGCCTTCGTGGCTTAACCCTTCTTATTAAAGTGTTTTCATCTACCCTCCACTCTTAATAATTCTATCTCTTAACTATTAAAACACTACTTAGTTTGTAACAGAGTTCAATGCCAAAATGCCAATGCTCCAATTTGGTTTTAATCGCTCAGGACCAAGATCAGTTAGAATTTCCACAAACTTTTCCAAAGGAAAAGATGTGTACTCTCCTCTGAGACTTCACTATTTATCCATCATCGCCCTGGAATCGCCAGGCCAGAGTCAACGCTCCGTTGAACAGGTTTTACGTGGGCCAATCATTGATCAGCAAGGACTCAAACTGACCAATGCAAAAACGTGTGAAATCTCTTACTAACTACGTAGCATTTCTAACCAATCAAACACTACGTTTCACTACGTAACATTTACGTGCAAAAGAGCGCGCAAAACGAAACACGACTTCGCACGAACGTGCGTCGCAAATTTCGCACGCGAAACTTCTATGAAATTCGATAAACTGAAAGTGACGTTTTGTCCTAAAAATTGTACGAAACGAACCATCGTGCGTACCAAATGAAATATTGATTTCATTTAGTAATTTATAAACGTACGACTTAAATTCCGCAGATAGTTTGACCCTAAACCCGTAACAATGAACACCAAATCGTTATTTTGACCTCGCGCTGTCGCCTAAAAACACCAATCACTATATCTTTTAAAATACAACCCCAAATCGTGCGATTCTTTCGCGGACGTCTATCAAATTCAAAACTCTATTTTCATAATACTTAAATACCCATTTGCGAATAAGTTCCATCAACTATTACTGTTACATCATCCCCTCCATATATTTAAATAGCCTTAGTTAAAACACATTTTATTCTCAAGACGGGACTTCTATATTATTATCCCTCCAATACCTTTGCAAAAACTCAGAATTTTTATCTTTTAAAGTTAACTCATCATTTGGCCTTTTTATATAATGCACTTGCTAGAATATAGTATTGCCGACCTTAAACCGTTGACAAACCCAATCTATTACCCATCTGTGAACCTCACGTTCTATAATTATTGAGGGATCCAATTCCAATTCTCTTTCAGTTGGTGAAAGATTTGCTGGTTTTTACTCGCTGATGTGTATCACTGGATGAATTTTTGTTGAAGAAGGAAAGTCCAATTTGGCAGCAAATGACGATATCATCTCGATTACAGTGAATGGTCCGATGTACTTAGAAGCAAATTTCCCAGTAGGATCCGCTTGTCTTTCGATCTTGCACCTGTAATGAGTTGTTAAAAGCTAAACTTTGTCACCTGTGCTTTCCATCCAATCACCCTGTTGCGGTTAGCATTTAGTTTTTGCCTTCTTTGTGCCTCCGCTAATGCATCCCGGACTCTTTTCCAAACCGTTTGAATGTATTCCCAAAATTTCGTTCCAGAACCCCTATTCTCTTGAGTGACCCTTGTTGCTAAGTCTAATGCTTCTCTCGGTTGGTATCCGTATGCAACTTCAAACGGTGAGAATCCTGTACTTACATGTTTACAAGAATTGTATGCAGATTCTATTAATGGCAGTTTAAATTCCCATGTGTTCTAAACTCCACTGCAAACAACCCTAAGCATTTTCTCTAGTGTACGGTTCATCGTTTGTGTCTATCCATCTGTCTGAGGATGATAAGAGGTACTTATTTTTAATTCAATGCCTAAATTTTGCTGCAATTCTTTCAAAAAATGCAAACGTAAATTTAGAATCCCTATCACTGACTATAGACAAAGGGAACTCCATGATGTCTGACCACGTTGTCACAATATAACTTTGCAATATCTACAACTAAATGAGTATTTTTGCAAGGGATAAAAATTGCCATTTTATTGAACTATCGACTACGACTATGATAGTGTCATTTTTTCTAGATGTAGTTGAAAACCTGACAATAAAATCAATATTGACAGATTCCTATAGTCTTTTGGGGATATCTAAAGGTTTTAAGAGACCTTTAGGTTTCTGGTTACTAGGTTTACTCTGTTGGCAAGGGACATAACTTTCCACGTGTTTCGACACCTCCTTTGCTATCCCTGTCCAAAAAAATATCCTCTGCAACCAAGTAAGAGTTTTATCTCGACCTAGATGTCTTAAATGCTCATGGGCTTCCTGTAAAAGTTGTTTTCTTAAGTCTCCCATTTGAGGAATGCATAACCTATCCCTTCTTCGTAAATATAGTAAACCATCCTCTATTCTAAAGTTTTTGACATGCCTCTCATTCAATGGGTCAGAATTCCCTCCTGAAATATTCTTGCAAATCACAGCAAAATAAGGATCTTTCTCATAACCTTTTCTAACAACATCTAAAAACATTTCATCCCTAACCATCACACTTATTTCAAAACATCTACTTAAAGGATCTACGACTACATTTGTCTTTCCAGGAATAAGTTTGACATTAAATTTGAAAAATGCTAATTTTTGCATCCACCTAACATGTTTGCCAGTCATAATTTGTGTATCACTTAATCTTTGTAGATAAAAGAGTGCCTTATTATCATAGTGAACTGTAAATTCTTTATTATGCAAATAATAATGCCATTTCACCAATGCATGAACAATTGCAAGTAATTCTTTTTTCTGTGCTGGATAGTTCTTTTCAGCATCATTAAATTTTTCTGGACTCAAAAGCATAGGATGAAAGTGTTTACCAACTTTTTGACTTATGACTGCACCTAGACCTTTATCAGATGCATCTGTAGTTATCAAAACTTTAAATTCCCCAGCAAGATCAGGATAAAATTGTGTAGGGGCAGAGGTCAACTTCCCTTTTAGTTCTTTGAATTTTCTCTTCTGATCAGCTCCCCACACAAACGTCCCCTTCTCCCGTAGTAAATCCGTCAAAGGTGAGGCGATCATACCAAAGTTTCTGATAAATTTCTTGTAATAAGTGGCCAATCCCAAAAATGATTTAACTTCCGTGACATTAGTAGGTTGCTTCCAATTTCTGATTGCAGTGATTTTGGATGGATCTGTTTTAACACTTTCCCCACTAACTATGTGTCCTAAAAATAATTGTTCACTTTTAAGAAAACTGGATTTTGACAAATTTCCATATAATTTTCTTTCCCTTAACCTTTCCAACACTTTTCTGAAATGAATTACATGATGCTCTTTAGATTCACTGTAAATTAGAATATTATCTATAAACACCTGAACAAAATCATCTATGTAATCTGAAAAGGTTTGGTTCATTAATCTTTGGTAAGTAGGCGGTGCATTCGTTAAGCCGAATGGCATCACTATCCATTCAAAATTACTCACCCTAATCGTGAAAGCAATTTTATCAACATCTTCAGTTCTAATTGGCACGTGATTAAAGCCATTACGCAGATCAATCAAAGAAAATAATTTAGCACCTTTTAAACGATCTATCAAAGCAGAAATTAAAGGTAACGGATACTTATCGTTCACCGAAATCTTGTTCAGACTACGATAGTCAACACACATTCTCAACATTCCGTCCTTCTTTTTTACGAAGAGAACTGGTGCTCCATACGCTGATTTGCTTGGCTGAATATGTCCCTTCTCCGAAAGCTCCTTTATCTGTTTCTTTAACTCCTCCTGCTCAAAGAAGCTATGCTTATAAATTCCTCTGATAGGAGGATTACATCCAAGTTCAAGGTTGATAACATGTTCCACATCTCGAGAACGTGACCTCCCTGAGGGTAAGTAACTTAGGAAAACATCTCTAAATTCAAATATCAAATCTTTAACAACAACATCAAATGATGTATTAATGTCAGTTTACAAAATCAGATTTTTGTTTATCAAGAGTTTTAGTGGTGTCTGATTCAGGAATAACATCAATGTTAGTGTTTTCTCCCCCCCTTTCATCAGTAATTGCCTTAGTTACTAATAAAAAGAAAGCATGATTTGTTTTATCTTTTAAATGTTTTTTAAGTTGTTTAGCAGAAATTAAACCTTTCACTCCCAATTTGGTTATGTTATTTATTTGATTCATATGCAATTTCTTCCAAGGTAATGCTTATAAAACCTTCCAACTGTTTTCAGACTTAACTTTCAAGGTGTTAGTTTCCCAATTAATTTGAGGGTTATGTTCATTTAACGAAGGCTTTCCCAGTATTAACTCCTCACTACCCAAATTCATTATTTCACACACAACTTTCATTTTATGACCTTGGATATCAACTTCTATTGTGTTAGTTTGTAAATCTAATGTGGACTTATTACCATTTGCCACTTGAACATGTAAAGGTTTTTCCCTTATGACTGTAGGAATTTTATTTTCCTCAACAAACTTATGTGAAATAAAATTATGTGTAGCACCTGAATCTACCATAACTCTCAATGGTTTTCCTTCCACTAAAGACTCAAATCTGATCAAACTGTGTCTGGTGTCATCGTTACTTAATTATCCTAACATAGGTCTGTTGTTATGAGTTAAATCAGAAGGATTGTTCAAACTATGGAGTGTTGTAAGCATCATAAATTATTCAGCTATCTCAGCCTTTCCATTTATTAGCTTGCCCTCTAGAGTTAACTCTTTAACCTTTGGATCTGGTCGACTCAACTGAGAACTTTCAGCTAGTCTTTTCTGTTTCCCACCTCCTAGGCTTTCTGTTCTGCTAGGTATAAATCAATATGTCGTGCATGTGTCAAATAACATGAAGATGCATGCAATATCATCAGCTGTGCTCAACTAACTCAAATGATAGCGAGATATTGTAAATGAAATAAAACATAAAAGTAAAAATGGATAAATACAACAACAAGCAAAGTGGAAGAAAAAGAAAGGTCAACGACTTAGCTGGTTATGGTTAGGTCGGTTTATCACTAAGCCGATCGATGACCACTAGGCCCCACGGTCTATTTATATTCCTTGCAGGAGTTATCTTTATCGAGAATAATCTGAATTTATACTCAAATAAAATGAATCAAAACATAAACAACCGAGAGAGATAAATAAAACTTGAAAATGACAATATGCCCGACACTTATGAAGTTTGAGATAGCCAAACTCAAAAGATGCGCATAAGCCAAATAGAAATAAATACACAATCTCAAGAAATAAAATAACAAATCAATAATCCCAACATGGAACTTCCACACTAATTAAAATTCAGCCACAGCTGGGGAAAGAAGTTTGTGTTGTGAGATCGCGGTCGAAATCCACTCAAAAGGACGAGAAAAGTGAAGGGAAACCGTGTAGGTCTTGGCCGAAGCCGTATAGATTAATATGTAAGGCTTTACAAGATATTGATAATGTAATAGAAAACTAGACGCTTCACGCAAAGGCAGAAAATTGCCTCTAAGCTGTCCGGACAATTTTACAAATAAAAAGATGGTTGCAGAAAATCCTCAATACTGAAAATAAATAAAAATGAATAATTCGTGCACTTGAAAATTGTGTGCAGGAAATGATCCGAAATGAACTAAGTAACCAAAACTATGCCTAGTGAAAACAGGCCAATCAGAGTACAGCGTGCTATGTAAGTATTTGCGTCTAGTTCGGATTCGGCCAATAGGAGGCCGAAATCGTATGCCCTACGTTACATAATCTATAACCTACGGATTAAATCCTTTCCTATCTACATGTGAACGCGTGAACCTCCAAATGGTTCACGACTTAAAATAGTCCAATCGCGTAGCCTCGTCAGAACTGTCAGCCGATTTGTTTGTCACTCGCATCAACGGTCTAGATGAGATATTACGAAAATTGTTTACGTTACGTCGACGGTCGAGATGCTCCCTCACGCGAAATGATTCAAATTTGTCGTCGGCCGGGATTTCGGAAAACGACACTAGGAACTGTAGGATTGCGGGTACAGTCCAACTTGTAGTCGCGGAAATTCCGAAAAAGGTAAGTCGTACGGTTTACTTGAAATCACCAAAGTAGCCGTTGGTGAAAATCGCGGGCGATAGATGCGGTACGGAAAGATTATTTGCACCGACGTGAATTCGAATATGAGTCGTCGGCCGAAAATCGGGGAAATAAAAACAGGTACGGCAGGACCGCAAATACGGTCCAAATTGTGGCCGCGGGAATCCCGGTCAATGTAAGTCGTACGGTCGACGCGAAATAATTAAATCCACCGTCGGCGGAAATCGCAGAAAATATACGTCGTACGGTAGAACCGCGGGTACGGTCCATATCGTCTTCCCGGAAATTACGGAAAATGTAGGTTGTACGGTACACGTCGTACAGTCCTACGAAACCCAAATAACACCCAAATACAAATTAGTGTAGCGGCTGTCTGTCCTAACACCTAAATATAAACAACTAAAATGGTCGACAAGATGCGGCATGACAGTTTCGTGCATGTGTCAAATAACATGAAGATGCATGTAATATCATTAGGTGTGCTCAACTTTAACTCAAATGATAGCGAGATATTGTAAATGAAATAAAACATAAAAGTAAAAATGGATAAATTCAACAACAGGCTAGGTGGAAGAAAAATAAAGGTCAACGACTTAGCTGGTTATGGTTAGGTCGGTTTATCCCCCCCCCCAGCTCTTTAGCCTGCCGAGGAGCTGGCCAACACGACCGGTAGTTCGCGACATCCGTGGCAAAACCATTAACCATCAAGAACTGCCGACAATGGTGGCACCAAACACTCCATGTGAAACCCCTGACTGCAATTATCACAAAGTAACATGGTAGTTTCCCTGTCCGATCGATGACAAAAGGTACATGCCGTCGCCTCCGTAATCGGCATCCGCATAGGATCCATATCCTACGACAAATCAGGTAAGTCACATGGAGCACAATTCTTGGAGTGCTCTTGAAAAGTCCGTGTGTACGCTCCTTGTAATCCCAACATTCGGTTCGGATCCACCTCGAAGATCCGTAGGATGTGTGCAGAAACATCAGTGTCCAAAGTGTCGAAAGATTGCCTGCGAAGATAAACATAATCTCCCACCTGATAGGGCTTCTGTTGGGGCCTGTAATTGCTGCTTAGAGTGGTGGCAAACCGAAGTGTGTCCCGATGTTGGGTAATCTGCAGGTTATCAAAAGCCATGGGCATTTCACGGGAAAAAAGCAAAGCACGACGAGTGAGTTTTTCCAAAAAAATAGTGTCAGACATCAGCGGAAGTGGAAAGCTTGCAGCTTTTTGAAAATTGCGACTGAGCAACTGTTGTCGCCCAAATAAAACATAATACCGGCTGAAATTAGCCAGACTAGCCTGAACTAACATGCGATATCCTATGGTAACGTAACCGAGGGACTCGTCCAAAACCGAAATCTGTTTCTCTAAGCAATGCTTACGCAAGGCATGCTTAAATGCCTGAACCGCCCGTTCAGCCAGGCCATCGGCCTGGGGGTGATCCCGACTAGTACGACGATGATCGATGAGAGCCTCATCAAGCATCTCTTGAAATTCTCCCCGAAATTATGTACCTTGATCCGTAAGGTCCTCGGCTGGGGCACCGTATCTCATAAGGACATGTTCCTTAAAAGCTGCGGTGGTTAACTTAGCTGTCTTATGAGGCAGGGCTACAACTTCTACCCACTTACTAAATTTTTTGATCATAATCATGATATATTGTTTCCCCCTACGTGAGATGGGAAAAGGTCCGGCCAAATCGACCGACCATCGATAGAAGAAACCCCTAATAGGTAGGGGTTGAAGCGTAGTTTGCCGGTTAGAGAAATAAGGTTGGAGACGGTCACAGGTGGCACACTTGTGTAGAATAGCAGCGACATCAGCTTGCATTCAAGACCACCAATACCGTGCCTGAACTAGACTTAACGTTCGCTTGGTACCGTAGTGACCAAGCTCGGTGTGAATCTGCTCAATGAGAGAAAGACGCTCGGTAGGCCGTGGAACGTGCCTATGGTTTCCGTCTACCAACAACCGAACTAAAGATCCCCCGAGCCAAAGGTAACCTTTGGCCCTCTTTTTCACTCTGTCTTCTTCATCAGAGATGGTGCCGGACCTGAAGGTCTGGGAGGATAGGAAAAGAATGAGAGGACCATCACGCCAAGGATCTGTGGCGGGACGGGGGTTCGGAATAGACGCCAGGCAGTAAGTAAGATAAGAACCCATCGACATGACGAAACATCGTTGTCATCGAAATCCTGTCGAACTCCGTTATCTGTTGTTCGGGGCAAAGGATTTCGGGAAATTCCGTCTACGTTAAGACTAAGCAGACCTGGTCGGTGAATTATTTCAACATCATATTCTTGTAAGATTAAAGCCCATTGGGCTAACTTCCCGGAAAGCTTATCGTTCGTCATCAGCCAATGTAAGGGCTGATGGTCAGTTAAGAGTGTGAAAGGTTTTCCTTACAAATAATGGCGGAAGTGAACGACTCCCCAAACCGCGGCTAGACACTCTCCCTCATAGCTACTATAATTTGATTCGGCCCGGTTATTGCTTCTACTCGCGTAAGCAACTACGTATTCCTCTCCGCTCAACTCTCTTTGTGTCAAAATGGCAGCGATTCCGGGTTTCCCAAAGTCTGTTTGAAGACAAAAAGGGAGTTTGTGATTGGGAGGACGGAGAATTGGAGCACTTGATAAAGCGGTTTTTAATTTTTGAAATGCGGAAATCTGATCGGGACCCCATATAAACGCCACTTCCTTTTTGAGAAGGTCGTTTAACGGAGATGCGATGGTGCTAAAATTAGATACAAACCTGCGATAATAATTAGCAAGTCCGAGAAAGGCTCGCAGACTGGTGAGGTCCGTGGGAGCAGGCAATTTACTGATTGCCTCTACCTTTGCTTCGAGAGGAGTGATCCCCTCAGCCGAGATAAAATGGCCGAGGTAAGGCACTCCCTCGGCTCCAAAGGTGCATTTCGCTGGATGACATTTTAATCCGACCTTTTTTAATTCAGTCAATACCCATTTGATGTGAGCAGCGTGCTCTTCGATAGTAGCCGAGGCAATGATGAGGTCATTGATGTAACATCTAGCAAACTTACAACCTCCAAGAACAGAGTCCATGACTTTTTGAAATACTGCCGGAGAATTTTTCAGTCCGAATGGCATTACGACCCATTCCCATCGACCGTCGCTACCCCAAAAGGCAGTTTTATACCGGTCTTTTTCCTCTATCTCAATTTGATCGAATCCTTGACGTAGGTCAAGGATACTAAAATACTTTGCTCCGCCTACGTGATCAAATATTTCTTCGGCAAGAGGCATGGGATGACGATCTTGAACTGTTCTAGCATTTATTTCACGATAGTCACCACACATTCGACGTTCAGTAAAACTACCCTCGAAATCCTTTTTCCGAGGCATGACAGTGGGAGCTGCAAATGTGGAGTCTGATCGATAGATTAGGCCAACTTCTTCTAGTTCAGCACATCACTTGTCTACCATTTCCCATTCAGTTTTTGACAAACGATGTTTCGGTTAAAATATCGGGCGATCATCTTCGAGATCTATCGACATCTTATAAGCGGTGTGACGACCCAAATCGTTCATAGAAAAGGCAAAGGCATCGATATTTTGTAAAACTACGTCATTCAGTAACTCTTGTTCGGCCTTTGTTAGATTGGTGTCGAATTTCCATTTAGGAGCATCGGGATTTTCGGTTGTCATAGCTTCTATGGCTTGTGCAAAGGCCAACAGCTCATCTGCGATAAGTGTTTGACCTAACTTGTAAGCTATAGGTGTCTGTATAAGGCAATTAACCGAATGATTCCAACTGCGTGTTGGAAAAGCAGCACTCTAATGAAGAGTGGGTGGAATATGCATGGGACTTGTAGATTGGAAAGTCGTGTATGCGGGAATAGACCAGGACATATCGCTAGGATTTAGGAAATCGTAGATAGAGATTTCTGGAACTGGTGGATTTGGAGAAGGAAAGAGGAAAAATTGAAATGTGGTCCCTTGGAGAGTGGGACGAAAAAATTTTCTTAGTGATGCATTCCCCCCCCCCCCGAGCTGGTTGAGACGGATGTGCCTGAGAGTGGCGACCAGCTGCAAACCCAAGACCCAAAACAAAAGACAGAGACTGAGGGTTGTCGTGCATGAGAGGCAAGTATGCGAACATGCATCACAACCAGCAGAGTCATGCTAACCAACATATGTACCAGCGAAAATAAATATGAAAAGACAAAAATTATATACATCATGAGAAGAATAAAGGTGAAAATGACCCAAAGAGAGAAGGGGAAGAATACTCCCCTAGAGTGAAGTGGAAAGAGAGAAAGGGAAGTATACTCCCCTACAATGAGTGGACCCAATAATTATGCTAAGCAAGGAGGTAGCCACTAGGCTCTCTGGTCATTATCACATTCTCTACAAGAGTTATCTCGTTACAACAGCAAAGGAAGAAATATTCCAACCGGAATAAGGGAAAATCCAAATGTGATAAAAAATACACTCCTTTCAAGCCAACCGAAATACAAACAAGACAAACACAACGCAACCAAACCGTCAAGCTGCCCGAGGAAGGCACAGCAAGGTCCAAATGTGCTCGCTCACGATCTCCAATCTCACACTTCCACCAAATGACAAACTTTGGAGGGAATCCTTCTGGACGTGGCCTTAGGCCGTGTGGATTAAAAACGAGGGCAGAAAAACAAGGAGAATAATCTTACTCTATCTAGCCTCTACAACTAGCTAGCAAGGAGAAGAAAGACACGTGGGAAATCGATGAGATTGAGAGCAAGAGAATAGCTCCGCTGCCAAGATAAAATTCTTGTCCAAAAGCTAAATTCTCTAAGTCTAAGAATTAGGCTAAGTAAGAGCTACGCTAGGCCTAAGCAAAATTAGCCTACGTCTAGTCTACTTTACATGCATCAAACTACTTAAGATGTTGGCCAATAGGCGGCCAACATCGTCTGCCGTACGCTTGACAAAATCCATTGTCCGAGGGTAAAAACCCTCCCTAACTACATGTATGCGCGAACCTACATGGGTTCGCGACTTAAATAAATAGATATATCGAAGCGTTGCTCGGAAATTGTGATACGCCTCCAAACGATACTTCGCGTCGATACTCCCGAAATCGCGTGCATACGCACGAAACGACAAATACCGCACGAAACGAAACATATCGCACAAAATATTCCCAGAATCGCGATGCGTCGCGCAAACGATATATTGCGTCCATACTTCGGAAATTGTGTACCTACGCACGAAATGAAAGGTATCGCACGGAATTAATGCTATACAGCCAAACGTGAAAATAAATGAATCGACGTGAAATCGCACGTGCAACGAAACAACATGAAAACGTGCGTGGATGCATAAAATCGTGCGTGCAAGCAAGATACCGCGCGTGCGTGGGAAATATCGCGCGTGCATTCGAAATACAGCTCGTGCGTACATTATATCATGCGCACACGGCGAATATCGCGCGTGCGGGCATGATATCGTGCGCGCGGGCAACCGACACGATGCGGCATGACACCTGTCGTGCATGAGAGGCAAGTATGCGAACATGCATCAGAACCAGCAGAGTCATGCTAACCAACATATGTACCAGCGAAAATAAATATGAAAAAACAAAAATTATATACATCATGAGAAGAATAAAGGTGAAAATGACCCAAAGAGAGAAGGGGAAGAATACCCCCCTAGAGTGAAGTGGAAAGCGAGAAAGGGAACAATACTCCCCTACAGTGAGTGGACCCAATAATTCCCCCCCCAGCTCCTTAGCTTTTAGAGGAGTTGGTCAACACAACCGCGGGCTTGGAACAGATATAGAGGCAGCAATGGTCAACAGGGTTGAAAGATAATGGAGAAGAGAGGCACTCCATGTGAAACCCTTAATCACCACCTGTACATGTATACACCCTCTGCAAACTCAACATCCCGTTAGTATCGCTGTCCACCACATAGAGAATGTGTGGAGAGACCTTGGTTTGGATGGTATCCAAGAGATGACGCGAGTCGATGAGAAAACCGGGCTCAGTGAAACTATCTTGCAAAGGTGGGGTGGCTGGAAGGATCCTTTTCTAGGAAAAGAGAGTCGCAATTGTCTTCCCTAAGGTCGATACTTGAAAATGCAAGGAGAGCGGAAGCAAAATGTGCCATGGTGGGCAACGGTTTGCGAGCCGAGACAAGAGGGAGGCAGATTTTGCGTCCCGGAAAATTAGAGGGACGGTAGGAGAAGGTCTAATCATGCATATCTACTCCCCCACCGATGCGGAAGATAACATCCTGTCCCACTAAGCATTCGTAGTCGTTGCATTTGGTGACCAATGCTCGGACAAAAACCTTTACGGACTCACTCTCGGTTCCGTTGTGAAACCGAAAGACAAGCGGTTCCTTCGTAATTCCAAGCACCGGCTCCGTGGTACCGGTTGAAATGAGAAGGCGAGTAGAAATAGCTTGGAGCTTGTCTGCTGTCAGACCAAGCTTGGGAGCAAGATCCCGATCCAAGGATCACGAGTTTGGCTCCGGTGTCCATGAGAGGGAGAGAAGGAGCAACACCATTAACAGAGAGGGACTTCTGAGAGTTGTCCAAGAAACTTATATGAGGGTCAAGGTCACGGCGCTCATCAGCGGTAACTGGTTGAATGACTCAAAGACTACGGTTTAGCGGCACCGCCCTCAAAGCGGCGGCACCAGCGAACTCATGAACAACACTAGGAAAGGAAGAGGCCCTAGGGGCTTCATCAATCATGGTAGAAAGGATGCTTAGCCGTTCCTTGACTCGATGTGCATTATGTATGGTACTATCTAAAATAGTGAGAGCTTCAACCACAATTGAGGAAGCTCTTTCTTGTATAGGAGAGAGAGATTCTTTCTCGAAAGAAAGTGGAATACGGGAAATCTGTAATTTACCATCCCGATTGTGATCAGGCGAGCCCTTATCAAAAGTAGCTGCCCGTTGTTGGACAATAGAATCCCGAAGGATTCGGCCGGCCAACGATGACATGTGGATGACTCTCCTTGCCATCCTCGTGAATTGGGGTTTCATTTCGGCCATGAAGGCATTAAATTGCTCCTTCATCATAACGCCCATCATGATTTGTAACTCGGCCTTTTCCCTCTCTCTTCGAGAGATTTTAGGCGGAGTCGCCTCTTTCTCGGTCTCGGTAGGAGGAGTGACCTGTTTGGCAGAACGGGTAAGAATTCTTTTGTTCTGGATCTGATTCTGATATGAGAAATTAGGTTCTTTAACATGACAATGGTGGATATAATGTCCTTTCTGGTTGCAATGGGTGCATGTGTCCGACTTATCCGGGCACATGCGGGCATCGTGCCCTGTTTTTCCACATCGGAAAAACACAATCGGTCTACGGAATTTAATGGCGGATTTCCCATGGCCGACGTCTTTGGAGGCCTATAGAAAGCCACAGGTTCTTCGGAGGTGGTGGGGATTGGTAAAATTGGTTTTTTTAAGATTCGGGATTGTCACGAGCATCCCATCACGACGATTGCATCTCATAACTAACCCCATATTCAGCCGCTTGCTCAAAGGTAAATTTCAGTCCGTATGTTTGACTGAGATGAGTCTAAATGAATATTTTCGATTGAGGAGGAAACTGTGCCACGAATTTTTGGAGAGCCTCTGCATCGGACATAAGGTTCGGTAATGCTTCCCGAAGGGTTTTTATTCTAGCTCGTAAAGCAGGGGCATCTCACTCGGCCTACGTTTCAAGTTCATCAATTCCTTAACTTGATCTGGATTTTGCATCCGGTATTTTTTTTGGAGAAGATCGAACATGACCGATAGCGGCTCACGTAAAGTAATTAATCTTCCTTGTCTAGCTGGAATTGCCGCACGGGCAACCAATGCATAGAGCTGAGGAATCTCGAGATGGCTGGATAACGCTCATCCCCATTAACGTCCAATACTGCTAGAACACCTGCCTGGTAGGGAATTTCTACCTGGCCAAAAATGGCTGGAAGTCCTACAAAGGGTGGAGAGTACTCTGTCATTTGACAAATACTCTCATACTTCCGTGTGTATAAAGTGAGAGTCGAATCCCGAAGGTATCAGCCGAGGAGAGAGAAAGCGACCCTAAGGTCAAACTGGTCTTGAAAACGAAATGCCAAGTCACGCATTTCGGTATCATAAAACATACGAAAATGGGAAAGAGACATGGTGTCTTTCATTCCTGAGAAACAAAATTGCATCTTCCCTATGTCCCCCTCTGAAGAGAAAGTCATGTCGTCAAAGGAAGAATGCGTTGGTGGTTCCAAATTTGGAGTAACCGGAAATTGAAATGTGAGACGATAGGAAAATTTTCCTTTGAAAAGTCCCCTTTGGATCTATCCAGGTATGACCTCGAGGAAACCGGTGATAATGAAGAGACTGTGGTCAATACTGACCGAACTGACGGAGATTCAAGGACCGCAACCGAAAATGGTGCCTCCTTAGACTCGGAGAAACTGGAAAGATCTAACTGCAGTTGAAAGAAAGTTGTCCCGCTGCGGGTAGATCCGGATTGATAACGTAAGTTATCCCAATCCGTGGGCATAAACGAAGAGAGAACCTTCGATTACGACTATGAAAGCATGGAACGGCCTAATCGAGGTGCGTCAAATGGAAGGCCAAACCACACAAGACAAGTCAACACACAAAGTCTCTATCAAGACCCGTGGTCAGATCTAGCAAAAAGTCGTAATACCAAAACCTCTACTTGCAAACAATGGAGCAAGGCCGAAGGGCCAGATCTATAAAAACAAACAGAGAACTATCCAAGCACCTTTCGGTGCATATCTACAGTGACACAGATAGAAAATTGTCTAAACAGTGCCACCCACGGCAAGATCTATGAATGAAAATCCAATCCAGATAGTCACAGGGAAACTCAAGGCCACTCACGGCCAAGTAGCATGCAAGGAAAGCAAAGAAAATGCAAATGCTCAAAAAGAAAGGTTCGTAATATAACCAATCCACACCGATCCCCTACACGAGTATCGACACTTTATCGTAACGCTCCTGCACCCAAAAGGAATCGGGATACTTAAAAACATCTTTAATCCTCTGGTGAGTATTAAAAGTGAACCGGACTTGGTTGAAACAAGTCGGATTTTGCAGAGTCCTCAAGAACGTGATCCGCCTCGGTTCCGAATAATCGTACCCAGGACCACCACTAAACACCCAGGCAATTAGTATCCTTCTAGGGTATGCGTATCAGCGCTATGCCACGCTATACCCAACTATAAAGCAATGATAATAATATGTTATAATTCGTGCAAATCTAATTTATATGAATATATATTTTTACTTTGCTAGGTTTTATGAATGATTAAATTTGGCAAAGGATAAAGAAAGAGAATATCAAATCCACCACAGACTAAACATCAACTAGCGAGCAAATGAAGTTGCACTAAAGAAAAGAAAGATAAGAAATATTGAGAAAAGCTCAAAATAAAACACAAAGTATTGTAAAATTGGGACAAAATGTTTCCCAAACCCTAATACCACGCTGCAAAAATCAAAAATCTGCGACCAAGGAATGGTAATATGCTGACCTAGGGTTAAGAATTCCAAAAAATAAACTCTAAATCCGCCCAAACCCTAAATTTGCGGCCCAAACCCTAAATCTGCGGCCAAACCCTAATTCGGCAGATTAACCCTAAAAATCTGACACAAAATCAGACCTAAATCTGCGCAGACTAGAAATAGAGTGGCAACAAGATAGAAAGAAAAGATTGCAAGAAAGAAAGAAAAAGAACAAAACAAAATGTTTTTTTTTTCTTTTTTATAAAATAAAATTTATAAATTTATTTATTTTTATAATATTTTCTTCAAAGGCAAAACTGAAAGCAAAAGCAATAATGGAGAGAAAGTAGAATGAAGCTTGTAGAAAAATAAAGCAAAGTCAAAAGGAAAAAACCAACTCAAAAATAGGTGGGAGAAAATCTAGAAATGAAAAAAATAGATTTTCTATTGAAAATAATTTAATTTTTATATTTTTCTTCCTCCAGATTTATTTTATCACACAAAACTGAGAAGTACAACTGAAAATGAAAGGTAAATAGGCAGGAAAATAGAAAGACAAAAACAAGAATAAAAACCGGATATGAAAGGTAATATTTTTTTAATGAAATAAAATTTATATTTTTAATAATTTAATATTAAAAAAATAGACTTTTAGAAAATGTGATTTTGAAAAGTGGAGCTTTTGGACAAGAATGCTAAGCCAGGAGGTAGCCACTAGGCTCTCTGGTCTTTATCACATTCTCTACAAGAGTTATCTCGTTACGACAGCAAAGCAAGAAATATTCCAACCGGAACAAGGGAAAATCCAAATCCGATCAAAAATACACTCCTTTCAAGCCAACCGAAATACAAACAAGACACACACAACACAACCAAACCGTCAAGTTGTCCGAGGAAAGCACAGCAAGGTCCAGATGTGCTCCCTCACGATCTCCAATCTCACACTTCCACCAAATGACAAACTTTGGAGGGAAACCTTCCAGACGTGGCCTTAGGCCGTGTGGATTAAAAACGAAGGCAAAAAAACAAGGAGAATAGTCTTACTCTATTTAGCCTCTATAGCTAGCTAGCAAGGAGAAGAAAGACACGTGGGCAATCGGTGAGAGTGAGAGCAAGAGAAAAGCTCCGCTGCCAAGAGAAAATTCTTGTCCAAAAGCTAAATTCTCTAAGTTTGAGAATTAGGCTAAGTAAAAGCTACGCTAGGCCTAAGCAAAATTAGCCTACGTCTAGTCTACTTTACATGCATCAAACTACTTAAGATGTTGGCCAATAGGCGGCCAACATCGTCTGCCGTACGCTTGACAAAATCCACCTTCCGAGGGTAAAAACCCTCCCTAACTACATGTATGCGCGAACCTACATGGGTTCGCGACTTAAATAAATAGATATATCGAAGCGTCGCTCGGAAATCGCGATACGCCTCCAAACGATACTTCGCGTCGATACTCCCGAAATCGCGTGCATACGCACAAAACGATAAATACCGCACGAAACGAAACATATCGCACGAAATATTCCCAGAATCGCGATGCGTCGCCCAAACGATATATCGCGTCCATACTTCAGAAATTGTGTACCTACGCACGAAATGAAAGGTATCGCATGGAATTAGTACTATACAGCCAAACATGAAAATAAATGAATCGACGTGAAATTGCATGTGCGACGAAACAACATGAAAACGTGTGTGCATGCATAAAATCGTGCGTGCATGCAAGATACCGTGCGTGCGTGCAAAATATCGCGCGTGCATTTAAAATACAGCGCGTGCGTACATTATATCGTGTGCACAAGGCAAATATCGCGCGTGCGGGCATGATATCGTGCGCGCGGGCAACAGACACGATGCGGCATGACAGGGTCTATGACACGACCTAATAAAGTGCATCTTTAACGTCCAGTAAGACCATGAGCGACCGTAGTGCCAGGAATGGAAGGCATAAGGTGTTCTCGTTCCGTAGAGGTAGGCTCTTCGAGCTCAACGGTATGAATGTTTCGGAGCATGCCAGAACCGTCATTAGAGAATGCATGTGAATGTGGGTAAGAAACTAAGGTAGGAAGCACCTTGAGAGGTTGACCCATGACATTGACATTGAAATTAGGGGGTCAGTCCTTTTGAATGCAAGGCTGCACCTTATAAAAAGGAAGAAGGGCAGCCTCAATGTGTGTAAGAGGAGGACGAACTAACAAGTTGGCCTCACGGAGTCTACCAATATTGATCAGGTTCGTCCATTTGGAGCGAACCCGGTCTGCTAGTGAACCAGGGGGAGCCGCGTCAATAATAAGAGGCGGACCAATTAATTGTTCGATCCGTTGATAATCAGCCATGACTGTTGGTCTTCGATCATTATAGGCTGCAACATTTTCCAAGATATACCCCATAGGATGATCTAAAGTTTGTAGAAAATGCAGGATTCGAACCAATTCAAGACATAATTTGGTGCGGGGATCGGCTAATCCGAGACCTTTCCCGGCCCGAGACATTCCTTGGCACTCCAATCCGCCAAAAACTAGATCGATTGGACCAATCTCTATTAAGTGATGGTTGCCCACAATCCGAATATCTTGTGGGAGGGCAGTATGCATATCCTCGTATGCAGATTTTGGTAACAAATGCCGGTATTGGGAATGCAACATATTACAATGATGTAATTGTGCTTTCCGTGCTAACGGATGAATCTCAACTGAATAATAAATTGGATTAATAATTTATTCCGGAAACATGCAAGGAGGGAAGTGCCTATTCCAGCGAAAAGGTCAAAAATCATCAATCCATTTGGATGAGGTTTCAATTGGACCGGATTCCAATTAATGGGAAGAAACCCAGAAGAGTCTGTAGGTACTAGGATTGTGGGAGAGACCGGAGAAAGTGGAATTGACAAGGTTTGGTTATAGATTCGGTCAAATTCCCTCGTATCTATATGAAAACCTGGGTCACTGAAAAAATTCTAGTAAGTAAGAACTATCGGGCATAATTTCTTCCGCTGACAATGAATGAAATATTTCGGCCACCACCGAATTCCTTGAAAATGCAGGTATGGATGTGGCCGAATTTGCCATAATAGGCATGGGCTTCCTAGGGAAAATTAGCGGAATGCAGATTTTCCGTTCCGGGAAGTTAGTGGGTCTATAAGAAAATGTCTGATCATGCATGTCAACAACACCCCCTACACGAAATTTAACGTCTTGTCCCACTAGGCATTCATAGTCACTACATTTAGTGACTAGAGCGTGAACCGGGATTTCAGCAAAGTCTGTGGTCATTCCGTTTTGGAACCTGAAAACAAGCAGTTCCTTAGTGATTCCTAAGACTGGCTCAATTGTACCCGTTGAGGTTAACAAGCGAGTAGAAGTGGACTGAAGCTTCTCCGGAGTTAGACCAAGCTTCAGTGCAAAGCTAGAGCCCAATATCACTGGCTTTGCACCCGTATCCATGAGAGGCAGGGAAGGGGCTATACCGTTGATTAATAATGCACCCTTCCCGTTATCCAAAAAACCGATGTGAGGATCAAGGGACTTTCGTTCCTCTATGGAAATAGGCTGAATAGCAACAAGATTTATGTGCAGCTGAAGTGCTTGTAACGCGGCAGCTGCAGCTGAGCTATCAGGGGTAAAAGAGATAGGGGAGATTTTTGGTGAGTCGGTAATCATAGTGGATAGAATGCACAAGCGTTCCTTCACGCGGTGTGCCTCGTGTATAGTTCAATCCACCATGTTGAGAGCTTCAACCGCGATGGCTGAAGCGGTTTCGGGCAAGGGAGGAGAAGGCTCTTTAGTGAATGACAAAGGAATGTTCTGTTAGGGGTTTTACCGTCACGGCTGTGATCGGTCGAACCTTTGTCCAACGTAGCCTCTCGTTGGTGGATGGTGGAATCTCGTAAGATTCGACCTGCCAACGTGGGCATGTGTACAACAGTGCGAGCCATGCCAGTAAATTGTGGTTTCATTTTAGTGATGAAGGCTGCGAATTGTTCCTTCATCATAGCCACCATTTGATCTTGCATTTCTATACGCTCTCTCTCTCTTCGAGATACCTTAAGTGGAGTGGTGTCCTTCTCCGGTTCTTTAATCGGTTGAACCGGTTTTGCGGATCGAGCGGGAATGCCACCATTTTTAATTTGGTTTTCATAGGAAAATTCTGGGTTCTTTATATAACAACGTTGGACATAGTGTATGGTTTGCTTGCAATGTGTACAGGTAACGGTTTTGTCTGGACACATTCGGGCATCATGGCCCGTCTTCCCACATCGAAAACATAATGGGTTTCCAGGAGCAATAGGTAGGGTTCCCATGGCCGAGACTTTAGGAGGTCGGTTGTTAGGACGAGGATTGTTCCATGGTGGAACAAACAGTTCTTTCGGGACCGCTTTAGGACGGTCATGGGCTTCCCACCAACAATTTTGCATTTCGTATTCCACAGCATTCTGACGGCTTGGTTGAAAGTGGACTTCAAGCCGTACATTTGAGTCAGGTGACTCTGAATAAATTTATAAGACAGACTCGGAAACTGTCCTATAAATTTCTGAACAGCTTCAGCATCCGACATTAAGTTCGGCAATGCTTCACGAAGAGCTTCCATACGAGCACGCATGACAGGGGCGGTCTCTCCTAACTTCCGTTCGAAGTTCATTAACTCACGAAATTGGTAAGGGTTTTGCATACGGTATTCCGCTTGCAACATTTCAAACATGAAAGAGAGCGGATCCAATATAGGGATCGTCATTGCTGGTCGTGCTGGAATTCCAACACGTGCGGCTATAGCGAACTGCTGCGCTATTCCCACAACTGCTGCTGTAATAACATCACGGTTGAGATCAAGGACTTCCGGAATAGCCGATTGGTAGGGAATTTCTGGTTGTCCTATAATAGCAGGAATCCCAGCGAAAGCTGGAAAAAACTTTGTCATCACAAGTACGGAATCATACTTGCGGGAATAAAGAGTAAGGGCTGAACCGCGAAGGTAACGCCCTAAAAGAGAGAAAGCGACCCGTAGGTCGAACCGATCTTCGTACCGAAATGCAAGATCACGCATTTCGGTATCGAATAGCATTCAAACATGCAATAAAGTCATGGTGTCCTTCATTCCTAAAAAACAGAAATGAAGGCGACCCCCTCTCTCGGATGTGGAAGCCATTTCCAATAATGGAATGCTTGGGGATTATAATAAATTTGTAATTTGTGGAAACCAAAAAGATAATGAATTGGATTCCGACCCGTCAACGGAATCGTGGTCTGATTCCTCTTTGAAAAATGTTGAAGACACTGATGATAGGGAAGATACTGAGGTGAGAGTAGATCGAACCGAAGGGGAAATTTGACCCGAGATATTTAGGAAAGGATGGTCCAAAAGACTTGATAAAATCAGATGGTCCGAATTCCGTTGGCCTAAACGAGGCCGACGATCGAGTGGTTGCGACAAGATAATCAAGATTATCCCAATCGGTGGGCATAAAAAATGATAACACCAAATGATGACCAGATAACAAAACCGATCTATCCGATATGCTTTAAATGCCAGGCCACAACACTCTCTTGTCCAATCAGCCAATCAATCTCTAATAGGGCCTCAATGGCTTGATCTTTCAGTAAGCCGTATTACCAAAACCTTCTACTCTGCAAACAAGGGGACAAGGGCGAAGGGCCAGATCTATAAAGGCAAATAACTTACTATCCAAGCACTCCTAAGTGCAGATCTAAAGCGGCACAATCCACAAAAGAGCTAACCAATGCCTCCAACGGCAAGATCTATGGAAGATATGTTGTTTTTGAAGATTTAGTTTCGTGCGTATGTGAAATTTGATGCGCACGCGACGTTTCGTGCGTATGTATTTACGTTATATACTGTGGAGGTTCGAAAGGATTTGTGGATTGGGGGAGTAAGTGTACGATCAAAATTAAAGTTACGTGTGAGTGGCGCGAACAAACATTTGAAAATGTACGGCGGATCGCGAAGCGATCCGATATGAAATATGAATTTAAGGTGACGAAAAATTACAAATTAAGTGACGCGAAGAAGCGTACGAAAAATACGGAATACGAAATGGAAATGGACGGCGGATCGCTTCGCGATTCGATTTGAAATATTCAAAGAATTTGAAAAGTACGCCGGCCATATGAAACATAATGCGACAGACTGCATTTATTAAATGTGACGCCGCCGTTACGGAGCGTCGTATTTGACACGCGACATTTATGACGAAGTACGTGATTTCGGTACGGACAAGATTTGTATGGTACGGATTGTTTGACAAGTGATTCGTGGTACACGTGGAAGGCGGATGGCGTCAGCCGATTTTTTAAGGGACCACATTGTTTTTATGACACATTATCTAGTGGACCGTACATATGCGATGTCGGTTCACTACGTGGACTTATCGACAAGTGACTAAGCAAGTTGTCACTTATGACGCGGATTTTTGGATGCGTCGGTGTAAATATTTGAAGCATCAATGTTTTGTCTTATTTGAATTAATGATTTAGTGTTGATTAAAATAGTTATATTTTACGTGATTAAAGAGGATATCGACACTTTAATTTATGTGTCGTATTTGCAGACAAGTGTACGCTTACGATTGCTTGACTTTCAGGTGTACGCTTACGATTAGTTTTATTTAATGACAGTTATGTAATTTACGTTGGTTATTTTGACACTTAGTGATTTGTTAACAGCTCACAAGTGTATATATAGGTTTGAGCTTCATTAGAACTTTGATCAATGCTGGTTAGTAAAGTGGGGACCGAAGATGTAGACTTTTAGGGTTGCCGATTAGGTCATGCACTTTGAATGATATAATGATTATTTAATTATACTTTGATTATACTTTTGTTTATGTGAAATGCATTTGTCTTTATTATTTATTTATGTTATTTTATATATATATGTTTGATATGCATTTTTTCTATGCATTTGTCCTAGGGTTTGTTTATGTCGATTATTCCATCAAACCTTAGATGATGTCATAGGGTTTATTTATGTTGATTATTCCATGAAACCCTAAATGTTGTTTGTTGCGTCTGTGTACGCATATGGAGGATGCATTTCATATGATTGTTCGTCGACCTATTTTTGCTTAGCTTTTTGCATGATAGTTTGGGTCGCTTCTGCGGTCTATTTTAGACTAAAGAACAACAAGATATCCCACTCCGGACAAAGAAAACTCAACTAAGGCCACTCAAGGCCAGATAACAAGCTGGGAAAGCTAGACAAATGCAATGCTCAATACAAGTGGATTAACACTAATCCACTCCAAACACAATCCCTCTATACGATCAACCGACTACCTTAACACGCGCCTATACCCGCAAGGCATCGTGATACTTACATAACACTCTTAGCAATCAGGTGATTGCCAAGGGTGAACTGCGGTTGTTCGCTACAACCGAAGTTTTGCAGAGCTCCCAAGAACGGATCCGCTCCACTAACTCCACTCCTTAGTGAAGTATGTCTCAATGTGAGCAAACGATGCCCCTTATATATAACAAAGAAAATGGGGAAAACAAAAACCAAATACTTAAGTTAGTGTAGTATATTGTTGGCCGAAAATTGGCCAATAAGACAAAATGCAACTAACAAGCAAATGGTAATTATATATGTAAAGCTAGTTATAGATTTTTGTAGAAATGTATCTATAAATATATATTTTTGATTTTTTTTAAATGTTTTTGTATTTTTTTCTTTAGATAAAAAGAAAACCGAAATTGAAATAAAAACAAACAAGCGAGAAAAGAAAATACGACAATTTTCAAGTGCACGAATACTAAGCCGATGGATGACCACTAGGCCCCACGGTCTATTTATATTCCTTGCAGGAGTTATCTTATCAACGATAATCTGAATTTTTGACTTAAATAAAACAAATCAAAGCATAAACAACCGAGAAAGACAAACAACAAACTGAAAATGACAATATGCCCAACACTTATGATGTTTGAGATAGCCAAACTCAAAAGATGCACATAAGCAAATAGAAATAAATACACAATCACAAGAAATAAAAACAACAAATCAATAATCCCAACATGCAACTTCCACACTAATAAAAGCTCAGCCACAGCCGGGAAAAGAAGTTTGTGTCGTGAGAACGCGGTTGAAATCCACTCAAAAAGACGAGAAAAGTGAAAGGAAACCGTGTAGGTCTTGGCCGAAGCCGAATAGATTAATTTGTAAGGCTTTACAAGATATTGATAATGTAATAGAAAACTAGACGCTTCACGCAAAGTCAGAAAATCGCCTCTAAGCTGTCCGAACAATTTTACAAATAAAAAGATCGCTGCAGAAAATCCTCAATACTGAAAATAAATAATTCCTGCACTTGAAAATTGTGTGCAGGAAATGATCCGAAATGAACTAAGTAACAAAACCTACGCCTAGTGAAAACAGGCCAATCAGAGTACAGCTTGCTATGTAAGTATTTGCGTCTAGTTTGGATTCAGCCCATAGGAGGCCGAAATCCTATGCCCTACGTTACAAAATCTATAACCTACGGATTAAAACCCTTCCTATCTTCATGTGAATGCGTGAACCTCCAAATGATTCACGACTTAAAATAGTCCAATCACGTCACTTCGTCAGAACTGACAGTCGCTTTGTCTGTCACACGCGTCAACGGTCTAGATGTGATGTTACGAAAAATTGCATGCTCTGCGTCGACGGCCGAGATGCTACTCCACGCGAAAAAATTAAAATCTGTTGTCTCCCGAAATTCACGGGAATGAAAGTTGGTACGGTACGATTATTTGTACGAGCGCAAATTCGAAAATGAGTCTTCGGCGGATATTCCGGGAAATGAGAATAGGTACGGTAGGATCGTAGGTACGGTTCACTTTGTTGTCGCGAAAATTCCGGCAAATGTTAGTCGTACGTTTTACGTGAAAAATCGAATCCACCGTCGGCGGAAATCACGCAGAATATATACTGTACGGACGACGTGAAATGACGAAATCCACCGTCGTTGGAAATCACGGAAGATGTATGTCGTACGGTCGAACTCGCCGTCGGCAAAAATTACGAACAACGTAAGTATGTACGGCCCTGCAATACCCAAATACACTCAAATATAAATTAGTGTGGTGGATGCCCGTCCTAACACCTAAATATAAACAATTAAAATGACCGACGAGATGCGGCATGACAACAATACTAACTGTTTCTATGTCGTACTATGCCTTTAAATGAATTAGTCTAATTATTTATGTTTATATATTTATCATACCCAATATACTCTAACATAGTTCCTAGGCTACAAGATAAAGCTATCGGCTATCTTTTCCTTGACGGACGGCGGGAACCAAAATCATATCCTGGGTCTATCAAAACAATTTTGGTAAATATACCAAAAGCTACAACCTGTCTCTCTCTCTCTAGGCAACATGGGTAGCCATGGCTCTAGCTGTTTCCCCAACCTTCAGTGACTACGACAAGTGTGGGGGTTTGGAGAGTGGAGCGAGAGGCATGCTGCTTTTGCAGACTTCCTTTTAATTAATTTTTCCTTTATTCAAACCTAGAAGACAAATACATTTCAACACGCCTCTCTCCCAGAATGCTCCTATATAAAAGGTCATCTTTGACCATTGATATTTTAACTGCTCAAGGGAGCATATTCAAGGATTCTTTTTGCAGTAGACTTAGTGGAGTGTGCTCTTCCAAGGGCTACAGTCTGGTCTGTCCGTATTCTGTCAAGGTGTCAGTAATACTCATTCAAAGCAAAAAGGATTAACGCTATTCAAGGGGCTTCTGGTAAGCTGCCTACTATGAGTACCAATGGAGGTCTCACAGTTACAGGTTATAGGCCCACCCTCTAGGGTGCCCACATTTAACGCAACTGGGTTCATCTACTGGGAGAGTATGATGATATCAGCCCTATGTGAGAAAAGATTTTGGGGAATAGTGAGTAGGCGAGTAAAGCGTCCATCCGGTCGTGCAATCCCTCCAATATTTGAAGGAAGCAGATATGCTACGAAACGAGATCCACCGCCATCAGAGGAATCTGAAGATGGAAAAAGCATCGTGATGGAAAAGGGGAAAGAAAAAGAGAAAACCGCACCTATAACAACCGGTTATCTTTTCATTCTCCTATTCCGTGGAATGAGGAGAATGATATCGATACTTGGGACTACATAAATATGGCCGCCAAACACTTTATCTTCCCTCATCTCACACAAGGACTTGCAAGTCCTCATTTGCAAGTGGAAAGGGCATCCGATCTATGGGATGCGCTTATAGATATGTATCGGAGAGGTATGATTTAAGAACAGAAGCTAGCACAGCAAAAGATTAATGGATACTTTCACAAAGGAGAAAAGATGCTCAATTTCTGGAATGAGCTGGCTATACTCTTCATGGAGTGAGAGTGTGCTCGAAAAATAGAAACCGAGAAGGCAAAAGTTCACTACTTACTCATGAATCTACCCAATGAGTATGAGAACATTGTGAACCTCGTACAGGATCTGCCGGACTCCAAGTGGATAGGGAATTTGGTAGTTGGTATTATCCTCGTCCGAGAGAAACAATCAAAATCCGGAGAGGAGTTAAGAGTGGACAAGCCTTGGCTGCCGGAGCAAGTTGGAGAAGCAAAGATTCACGGAAAAACCCTTGCAAGTCATGGAGGGGAAGACCAGAAAAATCAATCTGATGAGTCCGGAACAAGGGGACCTAAGGGGCTTTGTAATTTTTGCAAAAAACCTAGGCATTACATGGTGGAATATACCAAACTGCCCGAGCTTCGGATAAAGGAGGGGCATACCCGGGGTCAGCCACGAATGAAGAAAAAGGCACTTGTAACACAGGTACTTGAGGAAGAATCCGATGAGGAGGACGACGAACTTATTTTGTATCAGGAGTTGGAGGCAAACACAAAAGTCGAAATTCCACGGAAGCAGAAATGTGCTTTCAGTGGACTGAAAGGTGAAGGGGGCTAGATTGTGGATTTAGGTGCCTCCATGCACATTGTAGAAATTGATGGTTAGTTTAGTATTTTCTAGGTGTAAAATAAAATACAGAAAAGAAGCGAAGGCACTCTGCCTCAAACTTCTCTCTTCAACTCGAACACTTGTTGCAGTCACTGAAAGTCGGAGATGAAGCTAGAGCCATGGCTGCCTATGCTATCCTGAGATTTACGGGTAGTAGATTAGTTCACTTATAATAGTAAATTAGTTGATTTACTAATTTACTAAAAGTAGAGCTGTCGAAACCAGGATTTGATCCTGATACCTACCGGCGGTCAAAGCTGCCGGTAGCCGGTAGCTCTATCCATTTAGTCTATGACAAAGTTAAATTATATATAGTTTGATAATTATATAAACATTTCTACGCTAACAAATTCATTTAATGGAAACTATTTACAGGATACATAGATTTGGTTATGTAAATGTACGGATTAATGTTTGGACAAGAAAGAAATACTGCGCATTAGTTTCGATTATGAAACGAATACCGCTCAAGTATTTTTACGGCTACGATTTAATCTGCATTTAAATCATACGGCCAGAATGAATGCCGAGATCATGGAAGAGGATTTCGGCGGTTTTTGGTCATCGCCACATCGGATGACACGTGGCAGAATGATATTGGATCGCGGCATCTCCGAGGATTAAGGGAGCAAATCCGGATATACTACGTGTTGACATTTAGGCCATGTCGTACAGTATCTGTACAGAAAGTACACCAATAGCTGTACTTCTGTCTACGGAATAGTAATATGATTGGTTCCGTATATTAGTAGATAAAGTTTGTGAGAGAGATAGGACTAAGAAATATTCGTAGATAGGACCCTCTCTTCAGAGAGCTTCTGTACAAAAGGTCAACTTTGACCCTCCATACCTTACTGCTCAGGGGAGCAAACTCAGAGATTCTTTTTGCTATCGACTCAGGGGAGTCTTGCCTTCATAAGGGTGAAGGTGCTCAGAGTTTTTGTTTGCCAGGGTGGTAGTAATTCGTGCTGAAAGACAAAGGGGTCAGGGTTATCCTAGAGGCTTTATGTGAGTTGCTTACTCTAAGGTCCTATAGAGGTCTCTGAGTTGCACACATGTGCAAGGATAAGCATCTATTCACTAAGCTGAGAAAGATTCCTACAGTAGAGATTGAATATGGGGATGGGAGGGTAGTTACCGCTACTTATGTAGGATCGATAGATCTGAGAGTCATAGTGGAAGGGAAAACCTCAATAGTTACATTCTCTGATGTATTGTTTATTCCGGAGTTAAAACAAACCTTATCTCTACAAAAACCTTATCTCTATATCTGTATTAAATGATAAAGGTTTTGAAACTAGCACCAGAAAAGGAGTTTTTGCAGCTAGATTTAAGGAAGATGTGTATTTCACTGCTGAGAAAGGTAGCCAAGGAATGTTCAAGCTTGCTTTAATTAATGAAAAACTCAGACTTAACTATGGTAGTGTCAATGATATTATGTTGTGGCATAAGAGACTTAGGCATATGAATCTAGAAAAGCTAATAGAAATAAAAAAGATGGGAGTGGTTGACGGGATACGCACTGGGGAAAATGAGAATTTAAGTGATGGTAGTGGGTGTGCTCAGGGTAAAGCACATAGATTACCATTTCCAAAGGAAGCAACCTATAAAGGATAAAAAGTTCTTGATTTGGTACACACGAACATTTGGTGCAACTCTAAGACCTCCATTGGTACTTTGAGTAGGTAGCTTACTAAAAGCCCCTTGGATAACTACAATCCTTTAGTCTTTGTATGAGTATAAATGACACCTTGACAAAATAGAGACCGACCAGACTGTAGCCCTTGGAAAAGCACACTCCCCTGAGACTACTACAAAAAGAATCCTTGAATTAGCTCCCATGAGCAGGTAATTATCAATGGTCAAAGATGACCTTTTATACAAGAGCTCTCTGGGAGAAAGAGGCGGCTACCTCTAATTTTCCTAAGTCCTAAACCCCTCTCTAATCCCTGTACTACTGAAGTACCGAGCCAATCAATTCACTATCCAGTACTGAAAGGTACTTGGCCGGGAGTACTTTCTATACGGCCATTGTACGACATGGCCAAAAAGACGACGCCTGCCATATCGAAGTTTGCCATGGTATGTCCTGGAGATGGCGCTATCCAATGTCATGTTGCCACGTGTCCCCCGGTGTGGCTCTGACTACAAATTGCCAAATTGTCTATTCCGTGATCCCGGCTTCTTCCTCCGCCGTCTGATTGATATCGACCTTAATTTATAGCCGTTTAAAATACAAGCAGTACTTTTCGATGTAATTCTATCTATTTGTGTCTATGTGATTGTGGTCCGTTTATCGGTTAAATGAAATTATATATTTCCACGTCTTTAAGTGACTATTGTACCCTATATACTTCAACACAAGTGTTAGGCTACATGGTAACGACATTAGACTATTTGGACAAACAGTTCATACCAGGATCAAATCTTGGATCCGTCAACCTTTTTGGTAAGTTTACCAAAAGGTTGTCTTCTGACTCTAGGGGAAGCATATGTAGCCATGGCTCTAGCTTCCTCTCCAACCTTCAGCGACTACATCAAGTATGGGGGCTAGAGAGAGAAATTAGAAGCAGGCTGTCTCCGCTTTTTCTTGCTCCTATTTAGATCAATTAAGTAACCTAAAAAATACCTAATTAAACCTTTAATTTCAACACTCCGTTTATTTTCTAGTCACTTATACGCTTAAGTCCACACTTCTCTCTGCAAAAAAATAATATAGGAGAAGGCACATGCTTTTTCATCATGTCTGCCACCATCTCACTGTCTAGTCTATATTCTAGACTTATTATTTTGTTCTCCACCTTTTCCCTAACAAAGCTAAGTCTGATATCCATGTGCTTTGATTTAAACTGATGTTTGGGATAAGCAGCAATTGCAATTGTTGCTTGATTATCACATAATATTTCAGAATTCCACTCTTAAGATGCCCCAATTCACCAAGCAAGGATTTGACCCACATCAATTCCTTCGCAGCAGAGCAAAATGCCATATACACTGCCTCCATGGTGGACTGAGCAATGACTTTTTGTTGCTTACGGCTCCAGCAAAAAACACCATTCCCCATAAACAACACATATCCAGATGTACATCTTCGCAACGGAGCATCCCCATAGTTTGCATCACTCCAAGTGGTGATGTCAGAATTTTCCCCACCCAGATGTAGCGATAGATCCCTAGTTCCTATGAGATATCTCACGACCCTCTTAGCTGCTTCCCAATCCCTTTTGGTTGGAGCATTCAGACTCCTACTTAGAACTCCTACAGCTGCTGCCAAATCCGGTCCGGTACAATTCATAAAATAAATCAGACTGCCCACTATCTGTCTGTATGGGATAGTCTGCATGAACTTCTTCTCTTCTAGACCTAGTTCATCATCTAGAATTAGGAGGTCTCCTTCCTCACTCCCCTCACTTCCCTTCTTTAGATCCCTGGGAGTTGTACAACTTTTTGCTTTGTCCATCTGAAATTTTTCCAACATGTTTCCAATAGCCTTTTTATGAGTTAGTCTAATTATTCTTTTTTCTCTATCACTCTCTACTTATATTCCCATAATATATCTTGCCTCCCCCATGTCCTTCATTTCAAATATTCCCTTTAGATATGTTTTTAGTTTGTTGATTTTTTTCATTGACTTACTCAAAACAAGCAAATAATCAACGTAAATTAGAATAAAGATGACACCTTGCTCATCTTCAAAAACATAAATTAAATGATCATAACTGATCCGAATGTATCGTAGACTGGTAACGAACTCATCAAGTTTCTTGTTCCATTGTCAGGGCGCTTGTTTCAAACCATAGGGAGATTTGATCAGCCGGCATACCTTACTTTCCTCTCCTTGTTCCACGAATCCTTTCGCTTGTCGCATGAAGATCTCCTCCTCTAGTTCTCCATGTAAGAAGACTGTCTTGATATCCATATGGTTTACTTCCATGTCTTCTACAACTGCCAGACTGAGAAGTATCTAGACCGAGGGAAACTAGACGACCGGAGCAAAGGTTTCTTCGTAGTCAATTCACTCTTTTTGAGTAAAACCTTTTGCCACTAATCGGGCCTTATACCGCTCAATGGTATTGTCCGGATTCAGTTTTAATTTGAAAACCCACTTACAATCCAATCGGTTTTTGATCAGGTGGACAGTCCACCAACTCTTATGTATCAGCTGCAATGATTGAAGCCATCACTTCATTGATGGCCGTCTTCCACCGGTTCTTTCCTGACAGTTCATTGCCTCTTTATATGTTTGAGGTTCCTCCGGGTGAGACAGTTTAGTTAACCTGATGTTAACTTGTTTCTCTTGAAGCCCTTTGCTGCTTCTTCTCCCTCCCTCATAATCAGCGGCCGGAATAGATGGTTCACGTGGATTCTTTTGAATCACCACGGCTTCTCCCTTGTCCCTCGGATCGATATCCGTATCCACCACGTCTTTCGCTACTGGTATAGGTGTCATTGGTGTTTCCAAGTCAAGGTTTTTCTCGGTCTGTTTTCAATCTACAAGAATATCATCCAAATCTGCAAGAGTATCATCTTCTTGGAGACCCAAATAGTTAGGAAGATGAAAGTCATCAGAATTGTCTGACTCAAATACTGATTTTGACTGACTTTGAGAATTTGAATGGATCTACCGACTTTCATTCATCCATAGCTACCAGGTACTTTACTAGTATTATATCTTCTCTCTTTAGATCATACACTCTATACCGTTTTACATCCTCATCATATCACAGCAAGTATCACGGTTTCCTTTTAGGATCTAGTTTCGAATTAGATTTACCTGTATCTAAACTAAAGACTTTAGTACCGAAAACCTTTACGTGAGATAGATCTAGTTTTCGTCCGGTCCATTTCTCATATGGAGTTTGGCCTTTCATCGCCGAAGTTAGTTCTCTATTTCTCAAATAATTAGCACAATTCATAGCTTCGGCACAAAATCTTTTTCCTATCCTTTTATCTGACAACATACTCTGAGCACTATCATTCACTGCCCTATTCAATCTCTCGGCAACACCATTCTATTTCGGGTTTTTCGGAACTTTCTTTTGATGTTGCACACCATTCTCTCTTAAGAACTCCTCAAACTAATTGGAGGTATATTCCCTTGTATTGTCACTTCTTACTCTCTTTATTGAGGTCTCGTGAAGCTTCTCGGCCCACGTTTTTTTTTGTTTGAAACACTCCGGAGTTTTTGATTTTTTTTTCAAAAAATATACCCGAGAGTACCGAGACCAATCATGAGTAATGGTTAGCATAAATCTTTTCCTTCGGGGTGATGGCACTCTTGCCGATCCCCAAATGTGCGTGAGTACCAAATCAAGAACTTTTTCTCCTTTATAGGTTCCTTTGGAAATGGTAATCTATGTGCTTTACCTTGAGCACACCCACTGCAATCACTTAAATTCTCATTTTTCCCAAAGCGTAGCCCGTCAACCACTCCCATCTTTTTCATTTCTATTAGCTTTTCTAGATTCATATGCCGAAGTCTCTTATGCCACAACATAATATCATTGACACTACCATAGTAAAGTTTGATTTTTTCATTACTTAAAGCAAGCTCGAACATTCCTTGGCTACTTTCTCAGCAGTGAAATACACATTTTCCTTAAAGCTAGTTGTAAAAACTCCTTTTCTGGTGCTAGTTTCAAAACCTTAATCATCTAATACATATGTAGAGATAAGGTTTTTGTAGAGATAAGGTTTGTTTTAGCTCCGGAATAAACAATACATCGGAGAATGTAACTATTGAGGTTTTCCCTTCCACTATGACTCTCAGATCTATCGATCCTACATAAGTAGCGGTAACTACCCTCCCATCCCCATATTCAATCTCTACTGTAGGAATCTTTCTCAGCTTAGTGAACAGATGCTTATCCTTGCACATGTGCATGGAGGCACCTGAATCCACAATCCAACCCCTTTCACCTTTCAGTCCACCGAAAGCACATTTCTACATCCGTGGAATTTTGACTTTTGTCTTTGCCTCTAACTCCTTATCCAAAAGAAGTTCGTCGTCCTCCTCATCAGATTCTTCCTCAAGTACCTCTGTTACAAGTGCCTTTTTCTTCCCTCAACCCCAGGTTGGCCCCTCCTTTAATCGAAGCTCGGTCAGTTTGGTACATTCCGCCATGTAATGCCCGAGTTTCTTGCAAAAATTACAAAGCCCCTAAGGTCCCCTTATTTCGGACACATCGGATTGATTTTTCTGGTTTTCCCCTCCATGACTTCCAAGGGTTTTCCCGTGAATCTTTACTTCTCCAACTTGCTCCGGCCGCTAAGGCTTGTCCACTCTTAACTCCTCTCCGGATTTTGATTGTATTCTCTCGGAAGAGGATCATAGAAACTACCAAATTCCCTATCCACCTGGAGTCCAGCAGATCCTGTACCAGGTTCACAATGTTCTCATACTCATCGGGTAGTTTCATGAGTAAACAGTGAACTTTTGCCTTCTCGGTTTCTGCTTTTCCGGCTCACTCTAACTCCATGAAGAGTATAGCCAGCTCATTGCAGAAATCGAGCATCTTCTCTCCTTTGTGAAAGTAACCATTAATCTTTTGCTCTGCAAGCTTCTTTTCCTGAATCGTACCGCTCCGGTATATATCTATAAGCGCATCCCGCAGATCAGATGCCCTTTCCACGTGCAAATGAGGACCTCCGAGTCTTTGTGTGAGATGACGGAGGATAAAGTGCTTGGCCACCATGTTGTTATAGTACTACGTATTGATGTCACTCTCCTCATTCCTCGGAATACGAGACATGAAAAGATAACCGGTTGTTATAGGTGTGGTTTTCTCTTTTTCTTTCCCCTTTTCCATCGCGATGCTTTCTCCATCTTCTGAGTCCTCTGATGGCGGTGGATTTTGTTTCCTAGCAAATCTGCTTCCTCAAAATCCTGAAGGGATAGCACGACCAGATGGACCCTTTACTCGCCCACTTTGTATTCCCCAAATTCTTTTCTCACATAGGGCTCATATCATTATACTCTCCCAGTAAATGAACCTAGTCCCGTTGAATGTGGGCACCCTAGAGGGTGGGCCCATAACCTGCAACCTTGAGACCTCCATTGGTTCTCAGAGAAGGCATCTTACTAGAAGCCTCCAGGATAGCCGCAATCCCTTAGTCTTTGTATGAGTATTACTGACACCTTGACAAATTACAGACTGACCAGACTACAGCCTTTGGAATAGCATACTTCTTAGAGTCTAATACAAAATGAATCCTTCAATTTGCTTCCCTGAGCAGTTAATTATCAATGGTTAAAGATGACCTTTCATACAACAGGTCTTTGGGAGAAAAAGGCGGCTACCTCTAATTTTCCTAAGTCATAAACCCCTTTCTAATCCCTCTACTACTGAAGTACCGAGCCAATCAATTCACTATACATTACTGAAAGGTACTTGACCTGGAGTACTTTCTGTACGGCCATTGTACGACATGGCCAAGAAGATAACGCCTACCATATCCAGGTTTGCCATGGTATGTCCCGGAGATGCCGCTATCCAATGTCATGTTGCCACGTATCACCCTATGTGGCTGTGACTGCAAATTGCCAAATTGTTTATTTCGTGATCTCGGCTTCTTCCTCCGCCGTCTAATTGATATCGGCCTTAATTTTTAGTTGTTTAAAATACAAGCAGTACTTTTTCGATGTAATTCTATCTAACTATGTCTATGTGATTGTGGTCTGTTCATCAGTTAAATGAACTTCTCTATTTCCACGTCTTTAAGTAGTTATCGCACCCTATATACTTCAACACAGGTGTTAGGCTACATGGTAACGACATTAGACTATTTGGAGGGACGGTAAGTTCCAGGATCAAATCCTGGGTCCGTCAACCTTTTTGGTAAGTTTACCAAAGGGTTGCCTTCTGACTTTATAGGAAACATAGGCAGCCATGGCTCTAGCTTCCTCTCCAGCCTTTAGTGACTATGGCAAGTATGGGGGCTAGAGAGAGAAGTTAGAAGCAAGTTGCCTCCGCTTTTTCATGCTCCTATTTAGATCAGTTTAGTAATCTAGAAAATACCTAAGTAAACCTTTAACTTCAACATTTGGGGACTGGCAAGAGTGCCATCACCCGGAGGGAAAAGATTTATGTTAACCATTACCGATGATTTGTCTGGGTACTCCCAGGTATAATTTTTGAAAAACAAATCAGAAACTCCAGAGTATATCAAACAATATAAGTCATGGGCCGAGAAGCTTCACGAGACCTCAACAAAGAGATTAAGAAGTGACAATGGAGGGGAATATACCTCCAATCTGTTTGAGGAGTTCTTAAGAGAGGATGGTGTGTAACATCAAAAGACAGTTCTGAAAACCTGGAACAAAATGGTGTTGCCTAGAGATTGATTAGGATATTTAATGATACTGCTCGGAGTATGTTGTCAGATAAAAGGATAGGAAAACGTTTTTGGGCCAAAGCTATATATGGTGCTAATTATTTGAGAAATAGTGTACTTATTACGGCGGTAAAAGGCCAAACTCCATATGAAAGATGGACCGGCCGAAAACCACATCTATCTCACTTAAAGGTTTTTGGTAGTAAAGTCTTCAGTTTAGATACAGATAAATCTAACAAGAAACTAGATCCTAAAGGGAAACAGATACTTGCTGGGATATGATGAGGATGTAAAAGGGTATAGAGTGTATGATCTAAAGAGAGAACATATAATTCTAGTAAAGCACCTGGTAGCTATAGATGAAGGGAAGTTGGAAGATCCCTTCAATTTCCTCAAAGCCAATCGAAATCAGATTTGAGTCAAATAATTCTCATGACTTTCATCTTCCTAACTATCCGGGCCTTCAAAAAGATGATAATATTGTAGGATCGGATGATATTTTTGTAGGTTCAAAATAGACCGAGAAAGACTTGGCATGGAAACACCGGTGACACCTATACCTGAAGCGGAAGACGTGGTGGAAACGGATATGGAAACAAGGGACAAGAGAGAAGCCGTGGTGATTCGAAAGAATCCACCGACCGCAAATTTTGAGGGAGGGAGAACAAGCAGCAAAAGGCTTCAAGAGAAACAAGTTAACAACATGGTAACTAAACTATCTGACCCGCATGAACCTCAAACATATGGAGAAGCAATGAACTCCCCAGAAAGAAAAAAGTGGAAGACGGCTATCAATGAAGAGATGGTTTCAATCATGGCGGGTAATACATGAAGTTCGTTCCAATTCTGTGTCCCCCATTGGACTGCAAAATTCAAGAAGCCTCTAGATAACTTTTAACTAACCCACTTTCAACTAGGAGTGCTGCTACCCAAGAAGGCAAATAGACAATATTACTGCACCCCTGTGCAGTTTGGACTCCCCTGAGTCCACAAGAAGAAGAATCAGTGAAAACGCCCGACCAGGCGATTAATTATCAAGTTGCAAAGATGCCAATATTTATACAAGTTTGTTGGGAGAGAGGCGGCTACCTCCTCAATCCTCTAAGTCCTAAACCCCTCTCACAACCCCTATCTACTAATGTTCGCACTAATGAGAAGACTGTATAGTACAGAAAGGTATTAAGGTCGATGTACTTTCAAGACAGCCTGTGTACAACAAGGCCATGGAGAGGACGTTTGTCTCTTTCGGACTCGTTCTCATGTTCTCCGAGATTTCCTCTTTTCAATGATACCTTGCGACGTGCCGCTAGGTCATGTCACGTCTAAAAATTGCCAAGGCGGCCATTTCGGGATATCGGCGATGATGCGGGCCGTCGGATCCAAACCGACTTAAAATGCTCGTCTTTCAAAAACAAATGTCCAGTAAATTTGTTTCGTGGGTACTGAAAGTCAACTAGTTTCTATGTCCACACTTTGCTATCTTGTTAATCAGATTAATGATCTAGCTAATGTTTTAAATAGAAATCAAACCATATGTATCCTAACGGACTACTACGAAAGACCGGTAAAAGCTGACGGCTTTGCCTCGCTTTGCCGGTCGGAGGTTCGCGTCTTCCTGGACTAAACCTTTTGTTGAGAGGTATTTAGGTTACTCTTTAGTCCTGCCTTTGGAGTTGAGGCTGCCATGGCTCCATCGCCCTCTCTCTCTTTCAATGACTATAACAAGTATAGGGGCTAGAGAGAGAAGGTGGAGGCAGGCTGACCATGCTTTACTTTTAGCGATTTTAACTAATTAAGACCTAAAAAATACCTCCCCTAAATCTAGTGATTTCAACACTCCCTTTATTTTCTAGTCTTATTTTAGTTTCTCTTTAAAGCCACATTTTTCTTTACAGTATTTTAACTTGGGAGAGGGCAAAGGTTTTGTCATCATATCAGCCACCATTTCCCCATCACCCCTATACACCAAATTCACAATTTTGTTTTCAACCTTTTCTCTCACAAAACTCAATCTTATATCCATATGCTTAGCCTTGAAATGATGTTTTGGATTGGGTGCAATTGCAATTGCAGCCTGAGTATCACAAAACATTTCACGCACAACCTTCTTCATATACCCTAGTTCTTGCAATAAAGACTTCACCCACATCAGCACTTTCACAGCAGAACAAGAAGCCACGTACTCAGACTCTATAGTGGACCTAGCAACCACCTTTTGTTGCTTGCTACTCCAACAGCAAGCACCTTCCCCTACATATAACACATGCCCAGAAGTGCATCTTCTCATAGGTACATCCCCATAAGTGGCATCACTCCAAATAGTGATGTTAGTGTGCCCCCCTCCCAAATGCAACTATAAATCTCTAGTTCCCACCAGGTATCTCATAACTCTCTTGGCTGCCTCCCAATCTCTCTTCCTACGATCATCAAGACTCCGACTGAGGACTCCAACTGCTGCTGCTATGTCTGGTCTGGTACAATTCATAAAGTAGATTAAACTTCCTACAACTTGTATGTAAGGAATAGATTTCATAAACTGTCTTTTTTCGAGACTCATCTGATATCTAAGATTATCACTCCTCCTTCTACACTCCCATCAATTACTTTCTTCAAGTCTATGGGAGTGGTACAACTGTTTGCCTTTTCCATCTGGAATTTCTCAAGCATATTTCTTATAGCTTCTTTCTGAGTAAGTCTGAAAATCCTCTTCTCCCTATCTCTTTCCATTTGAATTCCCAATATGTATTTTGCCGCCTAAATCCTTCATGTCAAATCTGCTTTTAATATCTTTCTTGAGCTTATATATCTTTTCCATAGACTTACTTAACACGTGCAAGTCATCCACATAAATTGCAATGAAAATAACACCATTTTCATCCTCAAACATGTAAATAAATTGATCGGAACTTATCCGGATATATCCTAGACTGGTGAGAAACTCATCTAGTAGTTATTCCATTGTCTGGGAGTCTGTTTCAGTCCATATTAGGATATTATGAGTCTGCATAATTTGCTCTCCTCTCCCTCCTCTACAAATCCCTCGATTGCCATATGAAGATTTCTTCCTCTAGTTCACCGTTGAGGAAGGCGGTTTTAATATCCATCTGGTGTATTTCCATGTCTTCCGCTGCCGCTAGACTAAGGAGAATTCTTACAAATGGGAATCAAACCACCAGAGAAAATGTATCCTCATAATCTATTCCCTCTTTTTGAGTGAACCCCTTTGCTACCAACCAAGCCTTATATCTCTTAATGGTATTATTTTGGTTCAGTTTTAGTTAAAACACCCATTTGCACCAAATGGGTTTTTTGTCTAGAGTACAGTCCACCAGCTCCCAAGTATTGGCTTCCATGATTGAAGCCATCTCATCATTTATGGCTTTGACCCATCTATCTTTCTCTGGACTATCCAATTCCTCTGAGTATAATTCAGGCTCATCTGGGTGAGATAGCTTTGTTACCTTGTGAGCAGCTTGTTTTTCTTGTAGCCTTTTGCTTCTCCTTCGTCCTCCCTCAAAGTCAGAAATTCGGGATGGAGGGAAGTCTTGGATTCCTCCGTAGTGTCTCATCAGCTCCCCAATCCATTAAAACCGGTTCCGGCTTATCTTCCTCTTTCTCCTCAGAGTGTATAGAAATATGAGAAGATTCCGGTATATCTCCCCTATCTTCGATCTCCTCTGAATCTGCAATCATCGTTTCACTTGTGTCCTTTTTGGGAAGATCTGAGTCCTCATCATTTTCGGACTCAAAACTAATGCTTATTTTCTTGTTGTATTTGAAGTGATTGAATGACTTTCCTTCATCCATGACAACTAGATGCTTTACCAGAATGATATCCTGTTTGTCTAAGTCATATACTCTATATCCCTTGACATCCTCATCGTATCCAACAAAATATCTTGGTTTTCCCTTAGCATCTAGTTTCCATTTTTTATTATCTGTTTCAAAACTGTAAACTTGACTACCGAATAATTTCAAGTGATAAATATCCGGTTTCCTTCCAACCCATCTCTCATACGGTGTCATTTCTTAAATAGCTGTAGTGAGGACTCTACTGTTAATGTAGTTAGCACAGTTCATGGCTTCTGCCCAAAATATTCTTCCTATTTTCTTGTCAGCCAACATAGTATATACACTATCTCCTAGAGTCCGGTTTAGCCTCTCACCTATCCCATTTTGTTATGGATTATTCGGTATAGTTTTCTGATGCTGAACTCCCTTTTCTTTCAAGTATTCCTCAAACTGGTTAGAGGTGTACTCTCCCCCATTATCACTCGTTATTCGCTTAATGGGGGTTTTGCGCAACTTCTCACTCCATGCTTTGTATTCTTTGAAGTATTTTGGTGTTTCAGACTTTGTTTTAAGGAAATAGACTCTAGAATATCTGGACTAGTCATCAGTAATTGTCAACATATACCTCTTTCCCCCAACCGAAGGTACTCTTGCTAGTCCCCAGATATTTGTGTGGACCAGATCAAGTACTTTCTCACCTCTATATGTGGCAGTTTTGGAAAACAGCAGTCTGTGAGCCTTACCTTGGGCATAGCCACTACAATCATCCATCATTTCATTATCGCCAAACTAAATGCCTTCTACTACACCAACCTTCTTCATTTCCCTCAACCTATCAAAATTCACATGCCCCAACCGCTTATGCTAGATCATCAAGCTCGGGGTGAAACTCTGAGACCTCCATAGGACCTCAACGTAGGCAGCTCACACGAAGCCTCTAGGATAACCCTGACCCCTTTGTGTTTCAGCAAGAATAACTGCCACCTGGCAGACAAAAACTCTGACCACCTTCACCCTTGTAAAGGCAAGACTCCCTTGAGTCTATAGCAAAAAGAATCTCTGAATTTGCTCCCCTGAGCAGTAAGTTATGAAGAGTCAAAGTTGACCTTTTGTACAGGAGCTCTCTGGGAGAGATGGTCTAATCTATCAAAAGTTTCTAAGTCCTATCTCTCTCTAAAACTCTATCTACTGAAGTACGGCACCAATCATAAGAGTGTATCGTACATAAAGGTACATGTGCTGATGTACTTTGTGTACGGCCATTGTACAACATGGCCAACAAGTCGACACATGTCATTTTTGGATTCGTTCCCGGAATCCCCAGAGATGCCAAAATCCAATGTGATTGTGCCACGTGGCAATTGATGTGACGTCAACCATAAACCGCCGAAAACTCATTTCGCGATCTCGGCATGGTTCGTGGCTGTCCGATGAAGTCGGATTACAATCGTGGTCGTCATAAATACTTGCGCTTTATTTGTTTCGCCTTCGAAACAAAATGCGCGGTATCCGTTTCGGATGTTTCGTGGCCGTACATTACAAGTGTATCTATGTCCAAATATTCCGTTGAATGAAAATAGGCTACGTGTTAACATCTTAATAATTACGAAACCCTATATGTCCAACCATGATGCTAGGCTAACTGGCTAAAGGCTACCGGCTATGTTGACGGACGGTAGGTACCAGGTTCAAATCCAGGGTCCGTCAAGTTCTATTTTGGTAAATCTACCAAAATCTACAACCCGTAACTCTATCTCTAATCAGCATAGGCAGCCATGGCTCTAGCTCCCTCTTCAACCTTCAGTGACTACGACAAGTGTGGGAGCTGAAGAGAGAAGTTAGAGGCAGACTGCCTCGGCTTCTTTTCTGCATTTTGCAAAACCTAGAAAATACTAAAATAACCTTTTATTTCTACACTCCCCTTATTTTCTAGTCACTCTTTAATTTAATACCACACTTCTCCGGCAGAAAATTAGTTTAAGGGAAGGAATAGGTTTGGTTATCATATCAGCTACCATTTCACTATCTAGTTTATACTCCAAACTGATTATCTTGTTTTCTACTTTCTCCCTAACAAAGCTAAGCCTAATGTCTATGTGTTTGGCTTTAAAGTGATGTTTAGGATTGGCAGAAATGGCAATGGCAGCCTGATTATCACAAAACACTTTTTGGACACCACTTTTAAGATGACCAAGCTCACCAAGCAAAGACTTGACCCACATTAATTCTTTTACAGCAGAGCAAGAAGCCATGTACTCAGCCTCCATGGTGGACTGAGCAATGACCTTTTGTTGCTTGCTGCTCCAGCAGCAAGCCCCATCACCCACATACAATACATATCCAGATGTGCATCTCCTCATAGGAGCATCCCCATAGCTGGCATCACTCCAAGTGGTGATGTCAGTATTGTTACCACCCAAATGCAACCATAGATTCTTAGTCCCTATGAGATATCTAAGGACTCTTTTAGCTGCCTCCCAATCTTTCTTAGTGGGAGCATTCAGACTCCTACTTAGTACTCCTACAGCTGCGGCTATGTCCGGACGGGTACAATTCATAAAATATATTAGGCTGCCCACTACTTGTCTATAAGGGATGGTCTGCATAAATATTTTCTCTTTCGGGCCTACCTCATCATCTAAGATTATAACTCCCTCTTCCTCACTCCCCTCACTTCCCTTCTTTAATTCCATAGGAGTGGTACATTTATTAGCCTTGTCCATTTGGAATTTTTCTAACATATTTCCAATGGCCTCTTTTTGAGTTAAGCTTATTACTTTTCTATCTGTGTCTCTCTCTACCTGAATTCTCCAATATACCTTGCTTCTCTCATATCCTTCATCTCAAATCTTCATTTTAGATCATTTTTCAAATTATTTATTTTATCCATAGATTTACTTAAATCAAGCAAATGATCAACATAAATTGCAATAAAAATAATTCCTTCCTCATCCTCAAACAAATAAAATTGCGTGATCTGAGCTGATCGGAATATATCCCAAACTTGTAAGAAACTCATCGAGCTTTTTGTTCCATTGCCGGGGCGCCTATTTTAGTCTATACAAAGATTTGATCAATCGGCATACCTTGCTTTCCTCCCCTTGCTCCACAAATCCATTGGGTTGTCGCATAAAAATTTCCTCTTCCAACTCTCCATGCAGAAAGGTCGTCTTGATGTCCATCTTATGCACTTCCATGTCTTCGGCTGCCGCAATATTGAGAAGTATGCGAACAGAAGGAAACTTGACGATTGGAGCAAAAGTCTCCTCGTAGTCGATTCCCTTTTTCTGGGTAAATCCCTTCGCCACTAACCGAGCCTTGTAGCGCTCAATGGTATTATCCGGGTTGAGTTTCAACTTAAATACCCACTTACACCCAATTGTCTTCCTGTCATGAGGACAATCCATCAGTTCCCATGTATCGGCAGTTATAATTGGGGCCATCTCCTCATTAATGGCTGTCTTCCACCCGTTTCACTCAGGACAAGTCATTGCCTCATTATACGTTTGAGGTTCATCAGGGTGAGACAGTTTGGTTACCTTAATGTTAACTAGTTTCTCTTAGAGTATTTTGCAGCTTCTTCTTCCTCCCTCAAACTCGGTTGCCAGAATAGATGGCTCTCTTGAATTCTTCCAAACATTTTCTTTTTCTCCCCTATCCTTTGATTCCGGGATGATTTCCACCATATCTTTCGCCTCGGTTGGAGTTAATACTAGGGGTTTCACATTTGGGTCATTCTCGATCTGATCTGTGCCTGCAAGATCATCATCTTCTTAAAATCTTGGATAGTTAGGAAGCTCAAAGTCATCAGGATTTTTTGTCTCAAATCTGATTCTGACTGTCTTTGTATGCTTAAGGGATCTATAGATTTTCCTTCATCCATAACCACTAGATGCTTCACTACGATAATATCCCCTCTTTTGACATCATAGACTTTATATTCTTTTACATCTTCATCATATCCTAGTAGATATCATGGTTTCCCTTTTAGGTCTAACTTCCAGTTTTACCGATCTGTGTATAAACTGAACACTTGACTACCAAAAACCTTTATGTGTGAAATATCTGGTTTTCGGCCTGTCCATCTCTCATAGGGTGTTTGGCCTTTTACTGTTGAAGTAAGAACTCTATTCGTGAGATAATTTTCACAATTCATTGCTTTGGCCCATAACTTCTTTCATATCTTCTTATCTGACAGCATACTCCTAGCACTATCACTCAATGTTCTATTTAATTTTTCAGCTACACCATTCTGCTTAGGATTTTCATAACTGTGTCTTTTAGTGTTGCACTCCATCTTCTCTCAAAAAATCCTCAAACTAGTTAGAGGTATACTCTCCACCATTGTCACTCCTTACTCTCTTGATTGAGGTTTCATGGAGTTTTTCACTCCATGCTTTATATTGTTTAAAACATTCCTGAGCCTCTGACTTATTTTTCAAAAAATACACCTTGGAATACCGCGACCAATCATCAGTGATAGTCATCGTAAATCTCTTCCCCCCGGGTGATGGTACTCTGGCCGGCCCCCATATATCTATGTGTACTAAATCTAGAATCTTTTCTTCCTTATAGGTGGCAGTTTTTGGGAAGGGTAACCAGTGTGCTTTACCTTGAGCACATCCACTACAATCACTTAGATTCTCACTTTCACCGAACTGAATCCCTTCCACTACTCCCATCTTTTTCATCTCTCTTAATTTATCTATATTCACATGCCCAAGCCTCTTATTCCACAACATTATATCAAAAATACGAGCATAGTAAAGTTTCTTCTTTTCATTGCTTAAAATCAGCCTAAACATCCCTTGGCTACGTTTTTCTGCAGTGAAATAAACTTCCTTCTCCAAACTAGCTGTAAAGACTCCTTTCCTAGTGCTAGTATCAAAACCCTTATCATGTAATACAGACGTAGAGATGAGGTTTTTGTTCAGCTCCGGAATAAACAACACATCGGAGAATGTAACTGTAGATGTCTTTCCTTCTACTTACACTTTTAGATCTACCGATCCTACAAGAGTAGTAGTGACTATCCTCCCATCCCCGTACTCTTTCTCTACGGTGGGAATCTTTCTTATCTTAATGAACAGGTGTTTATCTTTACACATGTGCATGGATGCACCTGAATCTACAATCTTGCCTGCTTCACCTTTTTATCCACCGAAAGCACATTTCTGCTTTCGTGGAATTTCGACCTCACTTTTCGCTTCCAACTCCTCATTCAATAAGAGTTCATCGTCCTCGTCCTCGGATTCCGCCTCATGTACCTGTGTCACAAAGGCCTTTTTATTTCCTCTCGGGGGTCCACCAATCTGCCCCTTCTTTAACCGCAGCTCGGCTAACTTAGTGCATTCAACCATATAGTGCCCGGGTTTCTTACAAAAATGGTACAATCCCTTGGGAGTCCTTGGTCCGAATTCCTCGGTCTGATTTTTCTGCACCACCCCTCGATAATTTCCAACCTGTTTTGTAGAATCAGTGTTTCTCCAATCAGTCCCGGCTGCCAAAGCCTGCCCACTCTTTCCTCCCCTTCGGATCTCAATCGTATTCTCCCGAACGAGAATCATCCCTACCACTGAATTCCAAATCCACCTTGAGTCCGCCAAGTCCTGCACACGGTTTACTATGTTCTCCAACTCCTCAGGTAACTTCATCAGTAAACAGTTAACCTTTTCCTTTTCACTAAATACATTTCCAGCACTTTTTAGTTCCATGAAAAGTGTGGCAAGCTCATTGCAAAAATCCAACATCTTCCCTCCTTTGTATTCATACTCCTTAATTTTCTGATCAGCCAACTGTTGTTGCTGAATCGTACCACTTCGATACATCTCTATGAGAGCCACCAAAATATCGGATGCCCTCTCTACCTGCAAATGGGGAGATGCAAGCCCTTGAGTAAGATGGGGGAGGATGAAGTGCTTAGCCGCCATATTGTTGTAGTCCCAGGTATCGATATCATTCTCCTATTTTCTCGGAATAGGTGACATGAATGCCGAACCGGTTGCTATTGGTGTGATTATCTCTTTCTCCTTTCCTTTGTCCACCACCTCTCCTTCCTTTGTCTCCTCCATTGAAGATGAATCTGCATCTCTAGTAAATCTGCCTCCAATAAACCCTGGAGGTATCCCAAGACTGGATGGACGCCTCACCCGTCCACTCACTATTTCCCAAAACCGTTTCTCACATAGAGCTCCTGTCATCATACTTTCCCAGTATATGAAGCCAACTCCATTGAATATGGGCACCCTAGATGGTGGGCCCATAACCTGAAACTCTAAGACCTCCATAGGACCTCAAAGTAGGCAGCTCACACGAAGCCTCTAGGATAACCCTAACCCCTTTGTGTTTCAGCAAGAATAACTGTCACTCTGGCAGACAAAAGCTCTGACCACCTTCACTATTGTAATGGCAAGACCCCCCTGAGTCTATAGCAAAAAGAATCTCTGAATTTGCTCCCCTGAGCAGTAAGTTATGAAGAGTCAAAGTTGACCTTTTGTACAGGAGCTCTCTGGGAGAGATGGTCTAATCTATCAAAAGTTTCTAAGTCCTATCTCTCTCTAAAACTCTATCTACTGAAGTACGGCACCAATTATAAGAGTGTATCATACATAAAGGTACATGTGCCGATGTACTTTGTGTACGACCATTGTACAACATGGCCAACAAGTCGACACATGTCATTTTTCGATTCGTTCCCGGAATCCCCAGAGATGCCGAAATTCAATGTGATTGTGCCACGTGGAAATTGATGTGACGTCGACCATAAGCCGCCGAAAACTCATTCCGCGATCTCGGCATGGTTCGTGGCCGTCCGATGAAGTCGGATTAAAATCGTGGCCGTCATAAATACTTGCGCACTATTTGTTTCGCCATCGAAACAAAATGCGCGGTATCTGTTTCTGATGTTCCGTGGCCGTACATTACAAGTGTATCTATGTCTAAATATTCCGTTGAATGAAAATAGGCTACGTGTTAACTTGTAAATAATTACGAAACCATATATGTCTAACCATGATGCCAGACTAACTGGCTAAGGCTACCGGCTATGTTGACGAATTTAGGTACCAGGTTCAAATCCAGGGTCCGTCAATTTCTATTTTGGTAAATCTACCAAAATCTACAACGCGTTACTCTATCTCTAATCAGCATAGGCAGCCATGGCTCTAGCTCCCTCTTCAACCTTCAGTGACTACGACAAGTGTGGGAGCTGAAGAGAGAAGTTAGAGGCAGACTGCCTCGGCTTCTTTTCTGCATTTTGCAAAACCTAAAAAATACTAAAATAACCTTTTATTTCTACACGGGACACCACCATAGTAAGCACTTTTCTTTTCATTACTCAAGTTAACACTAAACAGTCCTTGTCTACCCTTATCAGTTGTGAAGTAGACTTCATCTCCATACTTAGCTGTAAAGACTCCCTTTCTAGTAAAGGTATCAAAATCCTTGTCATCTAATACAAAATTAGACAAAAGATTTGTATTCAACTGAGGAATGTAGAGTACATCTGAAAAGGTGAGTATAGAAGTCTTGCCCTCCATTAAGACATTTAGATCTACCGAGCCCACTAGATCTGTAGTAACTACTCTCCCATCCCCTTACTCTATTTGTAAAGTAGGAATCTTTCTTAGCTTAGTGAAAAGGTGTCTATCACGACACATATAAATGGATGCATTTGAGTTGATGATCCATCCTTCCTGTGGAGCTTCTCGAATGGCTCCAAGACCACGATTTTGTTTCCGATGGATCTCTTTCTCCTCAAGATTTTGTCGAGGAGAAGCTTCCCATCCTCCTCCTCAAAGGACTCGTTCTCCTCAGCCTCTCCTTTTACTCGAGTGATCACAAGTGCCTTCTTTTTCCCTCTTGAAGAACCCCCTCCACGGTTTTCTTGGAGCTTCAGCTCCCATAGCTTGGTGCAAACAGCTATGAAGTGTCTCGACTTTTAGCAGAAATGACAAAGACCCTTTGGGGACCTAGGTTCTACAGATTGATCTCTTTGTCCTTTGAAATTGTTGTATGGCTTTTTAGGATCCTTCCTTCACCGGTCCGTTCCGGCAGCTAGAGCTTGAACGTTCTTACCTCCTCTACGGATCTCAATAGTATTGTCATGCACGAGTATCATTCGGTCCACGATGTTCCACTTCCAAGAAATGTCATCCATTTCTTGCACTCGGTACACTATGTTTTCATACTCCTCAGGCAGCTTCATGATGAGAGTGTTAACTTTCATATTCATTGTGCTTGTCCATCCGGCACTCTCCATCTCCATATATAGGCAAGAGAGATCATTGCAGTAATCTAACATCTTCCCTCCTTTGTAAGTATAACTCCCCAACCTTTGCTCAGCCAGCTGGAGCTCTTGAATGGTACCAGCTTTATAGATCTCCACTAAAGTCATCCACAACTCCTCGACCTTGAACATGTGAAGATGAGAGGTCGCCAAAGCTTGAGTGAGGTGCCTCAAAATGAAATGCCCGGCAGTCATTTGGTGTACTCCCAAATTTGAATATCATTTTCCTCAGTCTTTACGGCCACCGCTTTAGGTGCCGCGGAGATAAAAGTGAGAGGTATCTCCTTTCCTTTCCTCTTTTCGTGCACACTGCTGTCCCTATCATCTGTCTCCTCCGTTGGAGCAGATGCTCCAGCAGAAAAACCTCACTCCACAAAACCCTAGTGAAGTTCCTTGAGATGGACGTTTCACTTGTCCACTAACAATACCCCAGTATCACTTTTCACACAATGCCCCTATCATCATGGCTTCCTAGTAAATGAACCCAGATCTGTTGAAGATGGGCACCCTAGAGGGTGGGCCCATAACCTGCAATTATGTGTCTCCCATTGGACTGCAAAATTCAGGAAGCCTCTAAATAGCTTTTGACTAACCCACTTTTAACTAGGATTGCTGCTACCCAAGCAAGAAAATAGACAATATGATTGCACCCCTGTGCAGTCTAGACTCCCCTGAGTCCACAACAAGAAGAATCACTAAAAACGCCCAACCAGGCGATTAATTATCAAGTGGCAAATATGCCAATATTTATACAAGTTTGTTGGGAGAGAGGCGGTTACCTCCTCAGTCTTCTAAGTCCTGAACCCCTCTCACAACCCCTATCTACTGATGTACGAACTAATCAGAAGACTTAACAGTACAGAAAGTTACTAAGGCCGATGTACTTTCTGTACGGCCTGTGTACAACAAGGACAGGGAGGGGACATCTATCTCCTTCCGACTCCTTCTCATGTTCTCCGGGATTTCCTCTTCTCAATGATACCTTGCCACGTGCCGCCAAGTCATGTCACGTCCAAAAACCGCCAAGGCAACCATTCAAAGATATCAGCAATGATGCGGGCCGTCGGATCCAAACCGGCTTTAAATGCTCGCCGTTCAAAAACAAATGTCCAGTAAATTTGATTCGTGCGTACTAAAAGTCAACTAGTTTCTATGTCCGCACTTTGTTATCTCGTTAGTCGGATTAATGATCTAGCTAATATTTTAAATAGAAATCAAACCCTATGTATCCTAACAGACTACTACGACAGACCAGTAAGAGCTGACGACTACGCCTCGCTTTGCCGGTCGAATGTTCGAGTCCTGCCAAACTTAACCTTTTGTTGAGAGTGACTTAGGTCACTCTTTAGTCCTGCCTATGGAGCTGAGGCGGTCATGGCTCCACTGCCCTCTGTCTTTTTCAGTGACTACAACAAGTATGGGGGCTAGAGAGAGAAGGTGGAGGCAGGTTGACTGTCCTTTTCTTTTAGCTATTTTAACTAATTAAGACCTAGAAAATTCCTCCCCTAATTCTACTAATTTCAGCATTGGTGGACTATCCACCTGATCGAAAAACACTTGGATATAAGTGGGTTTTCAAATTAAAACTGAATCAGAACAATACTATTGAGCGGTATAAGGCCCGGTTAGTGGCAAAAGGTTTTACTCAAAAAGAGGGAATAGACTACGAAGAAACCTTTGCTCCGATCGTCAGATTTCCCTCGGTCCGGATACTTCTCAGTCTGGCAGATGCAGAAGACATGGAAATACACCAGATGGATATCAAGTCAGCCTTCTTGCATGGAGAACTAGAGGAGGAGATCTTAATGCGACAGCCGGAAGGATTCATGGAATAATGAGACGAAAGTAAGGTATGTCGGCTGATCAAATCTCTCTATGGTTTGAAATAGGCGCCCAGACAATGGAACAAAAAAACTTGATGAGTTCCTTGCCAGTCTGGGATACATCCAGATTAGTTCAGATCATTCAATTTATGTTTTTGAAGGTGAGGAAGGTGTCATCTTTATTGCAATTTATGTTGATGATTTGCTTGTTCTGAGTAAGTCAATGAAGAATATCAACAATTAAAAAATAGATCTAAAGGGAAGATTTGTAATTAAGGACATACGGGAGGCAAGAAATATTTTGGGAATAGAAGTAGAGAGAGATAGAGAAAAAAGAAAAATTAGACTAAGTCAGAAAGAGGCAATTAGAAACATGTTGGAAAAATTTTAGATGGACAAAGCCAACAGTTGTACAACTCCTATGGATCTAAAGAAGGGAAGTGAGGGGAGTGAGGAAGGAGACATCCTAATTATAGATGATGAAATACGTCAGAAGAAAAAGAAGTTTATGCAAAATATCCCATACAGACAAGTAGTGGGCAGTTTGATTTATTTTATGAATTGTACCATACTGGATTTGGCAGTTGCTGTAGGAGTGCTAAGTAAGAGCATGAATGCTCCTACCAAAAGGGATTGGGAAGCAGCTAAGAGGGTCCTCAGATATCTCAAAGAAACTAGGGATCTATGACTGCATCTAGGTGGGGAAAATACTAACATCACCATTTGGAGTGATGCCAGCTTTGGGGATGCTCCGATGCAAAGATGTACATCTGTATATGTGTTGTATGTGGGAAATGGTGCTTGTTGCTAGAGCAGTAAGCAGCAAAAGGTCATTGCTCAGTCCACCATGGAGGCAGAGTATATGGCATCTTGCTTTGCTGTGAAGGAATTGATGTGGGTCAAATCCTTGCTTGGTGAATTGCGACATCTTAAGAGTGGAATTCTGAAATATTATGTGATAATCAAGCAGCAATTGCAATTGCTGCTAATCTCAAACATCACTTTAAAGCAAAGCACATGGATACCAAACTTAGCTTTGTTAGGGAAGAGGTGGAATATAGAGCAGACAATGGATGGTGGTAGACATGATGACAAAGACTGTGCCTTTTCCTAAATTATTTTTTTGCGAAGAGAAGTGTGGACTTAAACGTAAAAGTGACTAGAAAATAAGTAGAGTGTTGAAAATCAAAAGTTTTCTTATGTATTTTCTAGGTTTCTTAATTGATGTAAAATGAAGAGGAAAAAGCAGAGGCAGCTTGCTTCTAACTTCTCTCTCTAGCCCCATACTTGTCGTAGTCACTAAAGGCTGGAGAGGAAGCTAAAGCCATGGCTGCCTATGCTTCTCCTAGAGTTAGAAGGCAACCCTTTTGGTAAACTTACCAAAAAGGTTGACGGACCCAAGATTTGATCTTGGTACCTACTATCCTTCTAAGTAGCCTAGTATCGTTACCATGTAGCCTAGCACTTATGTTGAAGTATATAGGGTACATTAGCTACTTAACAATAAGGAAATACAGAAGCTCATTTAACTGACGAACGGACCATAATCACAAAGAGATAGTTAGATAGAGTAACGTCGAAAATACCACTTAAATTTTTAACGGCCCTGAATTAAGGCCAATATCAATCAGACAACAGAGGAAGAAGCCAACATCCCGGAATAGACGATTTGGCGGTTTGCGGTCAGAGCCACACCAGATGACACGTGGCAACATGACATTGGATAATGACATCTTCGGGACATACCATGGCCAACCCGGATATGGCAGGCGTCGTCTTCTTGGCAATGTTGTACAATAGTCGTACTGAAAGTACTTTGGGCCAAGTACCTTTCTGTACTGTACAGTGATTAGATTGGCTCTGTACTTCAGTAGTAGAGGGATCACAGAGTGGTTTAAGACTTAGGAGAATTAGAAGTAGCCGCCTCTCTCCCAGAGTGCTCTTGTATAAAAGGTCATCTTTGACCATTGATAATTTAGCTGCTCAGGGGAGCATATTTTAGGATTCTTTTTGCAATAGACTTAGAGGAGTTTGCTCTGTTGTTTTTGGAAGATTAAGTTTCGTATGTGCGTACGCATGTTTGCGTGCGTATGTAATTATCCGATATACTGTGGAGGTTCGAAAGGATTTATGGATTGGGGAATTAAATGTACACGTAAAATTAATGGAGTTATTGAGTGGAGCGAAATGTGATAGAAAATGGACGGCGGATTCCGAAGCGATCCGACGTGAGATAATCGACGATGATTTAAAATATTCGAAGTATTTGAAAAATGTACGCTCGCCGTACAAAACATAATGCGACAGGTGGGATATATGAAAGGACACCGCCGGTACATAGAATCTTCTTTGGACAGGTGTACTTTATTTGCGACATGCGTATTTATTGCAAACGACGCAGAGTCAGTACGGAAAATATTTGGAAGGTACGGTTTAATTTTGACAAGTGGAACGTGAATTCACCACGCAACATCGTGGGATATTTGACGACTCGCGTGGATTTTGTTTGGTTTTGTGTGACCACGTGGTGCTACATCGAGGGAGCCGATTAAGAGCGACGGACGGCGGATATAGGCCGCCGAGATTTTTTATGTAGTGGTGACGCGAAATCGCGTCAATCACACGATATTTATATTTGGACGTTCCGGATTGTTCGACAAAATTTGAGGAGTTTCGTTGAGTGACTCAGCATGACTCAGCATACGATTTGGTGTCGGTGTAAATATTTGGAGTAACATTGTTTTGTCTTTTGCATTATTATAAATTAGTGTTGATTATGATGTTTATATTTAAGTGATCAATTAGGGTTTTGATAGTTTAATTTGTGTGTGTACAATATCATACTTATAGACAAGTGTACGCTTACGATTGCTTGACTCTCAGGTGTACGCTTACGATTAGTTTGATTTAGTGACAGTTACGTAATTTACTTTGGTTATTTTGACACTTAGTGATTCATGAAACTCTGAGACCTCCATAAGTCCTCAGAGTGGACAGCTTCCAAGAAGCCTCTAGGATAATCCTGACCCCTTTGTGTTTAAGCAAAAATAACTGCCACCCTGGCAGACAAAAACTCTGACCAACTTCACCCCTGTGAAGACAAGACTCCCCTGAGTCGATAGCAAAAAGAATCTCTGAATTTTCTCCCCTGTGCAGTAAGTTATGGAGGGTCAAAGTTGACCTTTTGTACAGAAGCTCTCTGGGAGAGAGGGTCCTATCTTCTAATTTTTCTAAGTCCTATCTCTCTCACAGACTCTATCTACTGATGTACGGAACCAATCAGAATTGAGTTCCGTACGCAAAAGTACAGCTGCCGGTGTACTTTATGTACGGACATTGTACGACATGGCCAAAATGTCGACACATGTCAAATCCGGATTCGGTGCCATAATCTCCGGAGTTTCCACAATCCAACGGAATTTTGCCACGCGTCATCCGATGTGGCGATGGCCACAAACCGCCGAAATCTTCCTCCGCGATCTCGGCGCTAATCCCGGCCGTCCGATCAAATTCGGCTTTAATCGTAGCCGTAATAAATACATGCGCGGTATTTGTTTCATTTACAAAACAAATGCGCGGTACTGATTTTTGTCCGTACCGTAAGTCGTACATTATATATTACTGGATCTATGTATCCCGTAATCAATTTCAGTTAAATGGTTTATCGCTTGTATACATATGTAAATAATTATCAAACTATATACTAGGTAACACTACCGCTAGATTAGACGGCTAAGGCTACCGGCTACTTGTGTCTGCCGGCCGGCAGGTACAAGGATCAAATCCTGCCGCCGGCACATACATTTTAATTAAATATATAAACCCTAATATAAAATTCCCGTAAACCTTAGGATAGCCAAGGTAGCCATGGCTCTAGCTTCCTCTCCAATTTCTCAGTGACTGCGACAAGTTTGAGAGTTGGAGAGAGAAGTTAGAGATAGACTGCCTCGACTTCTATATTTCTTTTCAGACCTAGAAAATACTAATAAAACCATTAGTTTCTACACTCCCCTTATTTTCTAGTCAATCTTTAATTTCAGACCACACTTCTCCCTGCAAAAAATTAGCTTAGGGGAAGGCACAGGTTTGGTCATCATATCTGCTACCATCTCACTATCTGGTCTGTACTCTAAACTGATTATTTTGTTTTCTACTTTCTCTCTAACAAAGCTGAGTCTGATGTCCATGTGTTTGGCTTTAAAATGGTGTTTAGGATTGGCAGAAATAGCGATTGCTGCCTGATTATCACAAAATATTTTCTGCACACCACTCTTAAGGTGACCAAGCTCACCAAGCAAAGACTTGACCCACATCAATTCTTTTACAGCAGAGCAAGAGGCCATATACTCAGCCTCCATGGTGGACTGAGCAATAACCTTTTGCTGTTTGCTACTCCAACAGCAAGCCCCATCACCCACATATAATACATATCCAGAAGTACATCTCCTCATCGGAGCATCGCCATAACTGGCATCACTCCAAGTAGTGATGTCAGTATTCTCCCCACCCAAATGCAACCATAGATCTCTAGTTCCTACCAAGTATCTAAGGACTCTCTTAGCTGCCTCCCAATCCTTCTTAGTGGGAGCATTTAGACTTCTACTCAGCACTCCTACAGCTGCAGCTAAATCCGGCCGGGTACAATTCATAAAATAGATTAGACTTCCCACTACTTGCCGGTAAGGAATAGTCTGCATGAACTTCTGTTCTTCAGGAGATAATTCCTCGTCTAAGACTATGACTCCTTCTTCCTCACTCCCCTCACTTCCCTTCTTCAATTCCATTGGAGTTGTACAACTATTAGCTTTATCCATTTGAAATTTTTCAAGCATGTTCCCTATTGCTTCCTTTTGAGTCAATCTTATAATTTTTCTTTTTCGGTCTCTCTCTACTTGAATTCCCAAAATATATTTTGCTTCCCCCATATCCTTCATTTCAAATCTCCCCTTAAGATCGGTTTTCAGTTTATTAATTTTTTCCATTGATTTACTTAAAACAAGCAAATCATCAACATAAATTGCAATAAATATAAAACCTTCCTCATCTTCGAAAACATAGATTGAGTGATCTGAGCTGATCCGAATATATCCTAGACCGGTAAGAAACTCATCAAGCTTCTTATTCCACTGTCGGGGCGCCATAAAGAGATTTAATCAGCCGGCATACCTTACTCTCCTCTCCTTCTTCCACAAACCCTTCGGGTTGTCGCATGAAGATCTCCTCTTCTAATTCTCCATGCAAAAAGGCTGTTTTGATGTCCATCTGGTGCACTTCCATGTCTTCCGCCGCTGCTAAACTGAGAAGTATGCGGACGGAGGGAAATCTGACCACCGGGGCAAAGGTTTCCTCGTAGTCAATTCCTTCCTTTTGTGTAAATCCCTTTGCCACTAATCTGGCCTTGTAGCGCTCGATTGTGTTATCTGGGTTCAGTTTTAGTTTGAAAACCCACTTACAACCGATTGGTTTTCGGTTAGGTGGACAGTCCACCAGCTCCAAAGTATCGGCTGCCATGATTGAAGCCATCTCCTCATTGATGGCTGTCTTCCACCGGTTTCTTTCTGGACAAGTCATCGCCCCTCGATAAGTTTGAGGTTCATCTTGATGAGATAGTTTAGTTACCTTGTTATTAACCTGTTTTTCTTGCATTCTTTTGCTACTTCTCCTCCCTCCCTCAAAATCTGAGGCCGGAATAGATGGTTCTCGTGGATTCTTTCGAACAAACTCGGCTTCTCCCCTATCCCTTGATTCCGAATCAATTTCCACCACGTCTTCCGCTTCGAGTAGAGTTGTCACTGGTGTTTCCACAGCCGAGTCCTTTTCAGTCTGATTTGTTCCTGCAAGAATGTCATCGTCTCTAAAACCTGGATAGTTAGGAAGCTCAAAGTCATCAGAATTTTCTGACTCAAATCTGATTTTTACTGACTTTGTATATTTGAAAGGATCCACAGACTTTCCTTCATCCATAACTACTAGATGCTTTACTAAGATTATATCTTCTCTTTTTAGATCATAAACTCTATATCCTTTAACATCCTCATCATATCCTAATAAGTATCCCGGTTTTCCTTTAGGATCTAGCTTCCAATTGGACCGATCAGTATCTAGACTGAATACTTGACTGCCGAAAACCTTTAAATGAGATAAGTCTGGTTTCCGGCCTGTCCATCTCTCATAAGGTGTTTGATCTTTTATAGCTGAAGTAAGAACTCTATTTTTGAGGTAATTAGCACAGTTCATTGCTTCTGCCCAAAACCTTTTTCCTATCTTCTATCCGACAACATACTTCTAGCACTATCACTTAGTGTTCTATTTAACCTTTCAGCCACCCCATTCTGTTCCGGGTTTTCTGGAATTGTCTTTTGGTGTTGGACCCCATCTTCCCTCATAAAATCCTCAAACTGGTTAGAAGCATACTTTCCACCATTGTCACTCCGTATTCTCTTGATTGGAGTTTCATGGAGTTTTTCGCTCCATGCTTTATATTGTCTAAAACAATCCTGAGCTTCTGACTTGTTTTTCAAAAAATACACCCGGGAATACGGAGACCAATCATCAATCATAGTCATCATAAATCTCTTCCCCCCCGGTAAGGGCACTCTAGCTGGTCCCCAAATATCTGTGTGTACTAGATCTAGAATTTTTTTCTCCCTTATAGGTGGCTGTTTTAGGAAAGGGTAATTTGTGTGCTTTACCTTGAGCACATCCACTACAATCACTTATATCATCACTCTCACTGAACTGAATCCCTTCCACCACACCCATCTTTTTCATCTCTCTTAACTTATCTAGATTCACATGCCCAAGCCTCTTATGCCACATCATAATTTCATGAACACCACTTTAATAAAGTTTCTTCGTTTCATTACTTAAGATCAGCCTAAACATCCCATGGCTACCTTTCTCAGCAATGAAATAGACATCCTCCTCAAAACTAGCAGTAAAGACTCCTTCCCTACTGGTAGTGAAAAAACCCTTATCATCTAATATAGATGTAGAAATAAGGTTTTTGTTCAGCTACGGAATAAACAATACATCGGAGAATGTTAATATGGATGTCTTTCCTTCTACTAACACTTTCACATCTACCAATCCTACAAGAGTAGTGGTGACTATCCTCCCATCCCCGTACTCTATCTCTACGGTGGGAATCTTTCTTATCTTATTGAACAGGTGCCTATCCTTACACATGTGCATGGAGGCACCTGAATCTATAATCTAGCCTGCTTCACCTTTCAATCCACCGTAAACACATTTCTGCCTTCGTGGAATTTTAACCTCATTTTTCGCCTCCAACTCCTCATCCAAAAGGAGCTCATCGTCCTCGTCCTCGGATTCTGCCTCAAGTACCTGTGTGACAAGGGCCTTTTTCTTTCTTCTCGGGGTACCACCGGTCTGCCCCTCCTTTAACCGAAGCTTGGTTAGATTAGTGCACTCTGCCATATAGTGCCCCGGTTTGTTACAAAAATGACATAAACCTTTGGGAGCCCTTGGTTCGAACTCGTCAACCTCATTATTCTGCTCCCTCCCCCTATAGATTCCGACCGGTTTCCGTGAATCCTTGTTCCTCCAATCGGTCGCTGTTGCCAAGGCTTGGCCACTCTTTCCTCCCCTTCGGATCTCAATCGTATTCTCTCGAACGAGAATCATCCCTACCACTGAGTTCCATATCCACCTTGAGTCCGGCAAGTCCTGCACACGGTTGACTATGTTCTCGAACTCATCAGGTAACTTCATCAGTAAACAGTTAACCTTTTCTTTTTCACTAAAAACTTTTCCCGCACTCTCTAGCTCCATGAAGAGTGTAGCAAACTCATTGCAAAAATCCAACATATTTCCCCCTTTGTATACATACTCGTTAACTTTCTGATCAGCCAACTGTTGTTGCTGAATCGTACCACTTCGGTACATCTCTATGAGAGCCATCCAAAGATCGGATGCCCTTTCTACCTGCAAATGAGGACATGCAAGTCCTTGAGTGAGATGGCGTAGGATGAAGTGCTTTGCCGCCATATTGTTGAAGTCCCAGGTTTCAGTATCATTCTCCTCGTTCCTCAGAATAGGTGACATAAATGCTGAACCAGTTGCTATTGGTGTGGTCGCCTCCTTCTCCTTTCCTTTGTACACCACCTCTCCTTCTTTTGTTTCCTCCGTTGAAGGTGAATCCTCTTTCCTGGTGAATCTGCTTCCTTTAAACCCTGGAGGAATTCCAAGACTTGATGGACGCCCCAATCGTCCACTCACTATCCCCCAAAACCTTTTTTCGCATAGAGCTCCTATCATCCTACTTTCCCAGTATATGAAGCCAGTTCCATTAAAGATTGGTACCCTAGAGGGTGGGCCCATAACCTGAAACTCTGAGACCTCCATAAGTCCTCAGAGTGGACAGCTTCCAAGAAGCCTCTAGGATAATCCTGACCCCTTAATGTTTAAGCAAAACTAACTGCCACCCTGGCAGACAAAAACTCTGACCAACTTCACCCCTGTGAAGACAAGACTCCCCTGAGTCGATAGCAAAAAGAATCTCTGAATTTGCTCCCCTGAGCAGTAAGTTATGGAGGGTCAAAGTTGACCTTTTGTACAGAAGCTCTCTGGGAGAGAGGGTCCTATCTTCTAATTTTTCTAAGTCCTATCTCTCTCACAGACTCTATCTACTGATGTACGGAACCAATCATAATTGAGTTCCGTACGCAAAAGTACAGCTGCCGGTGTACTTTATGTACGGACATTGTACGACATGGCCAAAATGTCGACACATGTCAAATCCGGATTCGGTGCCATAATCTCCGGAGTTTCCACAATCCAACGGAATTTTGCCACGCGTCATCCGATGTGGCGATGGCCACAAACCGCCGAAATCTTCCTCCGCGATCTCGGCGCTAATCCCGGCCGTCCGATCAAATTCGGCTTTAATCGTAGCCGTAATAAATACATGGGCGGTATTTGTTTCATTTACGAAACAAATGCGCGGTACTGATTTTTGTCCGTACCGTAAGTCGTACATTATATATTACTGGATCTATGTATCCCGTAATCAATTTCAGTTAAATGGTTTATCGCTTGTATACATATGTAAATAATTATCAAACTATATACTAGGTAACACTACCGCTAGATTAGACGGCTAAGGCTACCGGCTACTTGTGTCTGCCGGCCGGCAGGTACAAGGATCAAATCCTGCCGCCGGCACATACATTTTAATTAAATATATAAACCCTAATATAAAATTCCCGTAAACCTTAGGATAGCCAAGGTAGCCATGGCTCTAGCTTCCTCTCCAATTTCTCAGTGACTGCGACAAGTTTGAGAGTTGGAGAGAGAAGTTAGAGATAGACTGCCTCGACTTCTATATTTCTTTTCAGACCTAGAAAATACTAATAAAACCATTAGTTTCTACAATTGACAGCTCACAAGTGTATATATAGGAATGAGCTTTGTTAGAAATTAATCATCAATGCTGGTTAGAAAAGTAGGGACCGAAGATGTAGACTTTTAGGGTTGCCGATTAGGTCATGCATTTGAGTAATATGTTTATTGATATACTTTTGTTTATCTAATGTTTATGTGAGATTGCACTCTTTTTGTTATTATTTATTTATGTTATTTTATGTTTGTTTGATATGCATTATTTATGCATTTGTCCTAGGGTTTGCTTATGTTGATTATTCCATCAAACCTTAGATGTTGTCATAGGGTTTATTTATGTTGATTATTCCATGAAACCCTAAATGTTGTTTGTTGCGTCTGTGTACGCATATGGAGGATGCATTTCAAATGATTGTTCGTCGACCTATTTTTGCTTAGCTTTTTGCATGATAGTTTGGGTCGCTTCTGCGGTCTATTTTAGACCAAAGAACAACAGGTTATGAGCCCACACCCCATCTATCATATGTTAGGTTAAGTCGAGATAGGTTTGTGTCACACGCATTGTAGCAGGTTAATTTTGTTCTTGCTGGTTGTATTGCAGTAATGGTGTCTGTGTACCCATGAGATCGGCCTTATCATAGTGTTGGTATGTGCCGAGTTTAATCTTGCATCGCCCCAAGGGTTAACTTAGTGACAGTGCCGAAATGATTACCCTCAATGAAAATTATTTATTTTGAGAAATGATATTTTATTTTTGGAAAAATACATGTTTATTTTTGATAAAGCATTTCGAAACGTGGAGATTTGACGTTTGATGGAGAGATGTGGAAGGTGGAGATTCGACGTTTGGGGGAGAGAGATCCGGAAGGTGGAGTTGTGACATGTGGTGGAGAGATCCAAAATTTGTGGATCGATGATTGTTAAAAAAAAAAAAAATTGGATTTGTAATGTAGATTTTGAGTTGTTGGAACTTTTTGGGAAATGTGACATTATTATAATTTTTGGGAAAATACTATTTGTTAAATGTATTTTTAATGGGAAATTTTGAGATCAGATTATTAAATGAAAAAGAAAAAAAATGAAATCTAGATTTGATATGGTTGAGGTATAAATTTTGAGTTGGGTTATATTATTAGTGTGATCCTTTAGTTTTAATTTTAGTTGACTTGAGATAGAATTGTAGGAAGTAGAATCGAATTTAGATATTGTTGAGAAAATAGAAAATTTTGTTGTAATCGGAAAATGAAAATATATATATGTGTATTATGAAATTTGGAAGGTTTAAGGAGGCAGCGGAAGCAGTGATAGAACAAAATTGCAAATTTTATCGGAAGTATTTTGGCAGATTCAGATGAAGGAGACAGCAGGAGGTGATAGTAGTGACACATAATGACGTGGCATCATGGAGTTACGAAACTAAATCTTCGGGGGAGTGTTGTTTTTGGAAGATTAAGTTTCGTATGTGCGTACGCATGTTTGCGTGCTTATGTAATTATCCGATATATTGTGGAGGTTCGAAAGGATTTATGGATTGGGGAATTAAATGTACACATAAAATTAATGGAGTTATTGAGTGGAGCGAAATGTGATAGAAAATGGACGGCGGATTGCGAAGCGATCCGACGTGAGATAATCGACGATGATTTAAAATATTCGAAGTATTTGAAAAATGTACGCTCGCCGTACAAAACATAATGCGACAGGTGGGATATATGAAAGGACACCGCCGGTACATAGAATCTTCTTTGGACAGGTGTACTTTATTTGCGACATGCGTATTTATTGCAAACGACGCAGAGTCAGTACGGAAAATATTTGGAAAGTACGGTTTAATTTTGACAAGTGGAACGTGAATTCACCACGCAACATCGTGGGATATTTGACGACTCGCGTGGATTTTGTTTGGTTTTGTGTGACCACGTGGTGCTACATCGAGGGTGCCGATTAAGAGCGACGGACGGCGGATATAGGCCGCCGAGATTTTTTATGTAGTGGTGACGCGAAATCGCGTCAATCACACGATATTTATATTTGGACGTTCCGGATTGTTCGACAAAATTTGAGGAGTTTCGTTGAGTGACTCAGCATGACTCAGCATACGATTTGGTGTCGGTGTAAATATTTGGAGTAACATTGTTTTGTCTTTTGCATTATTATAAATTAGTGTTGATTATGATGTTTATATTTAAGTGATCAATTAGGGTTTTGATAGTTTAATTTGTGTGTGTACAATATCATACTTGTAGACAAGTGTACGCTTACGATTGCTTGACTCTCAGGTGTACGCTTACGATTAGTTTGATTTAGTGACAGTTACGTAATTTACTTTGGTTATTTTGACACTTAGTGATTCATTGACAGCTCACAAGTGTATATATAGGAATGAGCTTTGTTAGAAATTAATCATCAATGCTGGTTAGAAAAGTATGGACCGAAGATGTAGACTTTTAGGGTTGCCGATTAGGTCATGCATTTGAGTAATATGTTTATTGATATACTTTTGTTTATCTAATGTTTATGTGAGATTGCACTCTTTTTGTTATTATTTATTTATGTTATTTTATGTTTGTTTGATATGCATTATTTATGCATTTGTCCTAGGGTTTGCTTATGTTGATTATTCCATCAAACCTTAGATGTTGTCATAGGGTTTATTTATGTTGATTATTCCATGAAACCCTAAATGTTGTTTGTTGCGTCTGTGTACGCATATGGAGGATGCATTTCAAATGATTGTTCGTCGACCTATTTTTGCTTAGCTTTTTGCATGATAGTTTGGGTCGCTTCTGCGGTCTATTTTAGACCAAAGAACAACAGGTTATGGGCCCACACCCCATCTATCATATGTTAGGTTAAGTCGAGATAGGTTTGTGTCACACGCATTGTAGCGGGTTAATTTTGTTCTTGCTGGTTGTATTGCAGTAATGGTGTCTGTGTACCCATGAGATCGGCCTTATCATAGTGTTGGTATGTGCCGAGTTTAATCTTGCATCGCCCCAAGGGTTAACTTAGTGACAGTGCCGAAATGATTACCCTCAATGAAAATTATTTATTTTGAGAAATGATATTTTATTTTTGGAAAAATACATGTTTATTTTTGATAAAGCATTTCGAAACGTGGAGATTTGACGTTTGATGGAGAGATGTGGAAGGTGGAGATTCGACGTTTGGGGGAGAGAGATCCGGAAGGTGGGGTTGTGACATGTGGTGGAGAGATCCAAAATTTGTGGATCGATGATTGTTAAAAAAAAAAAAAATTGGATTTGTAATGTAGATTTTGAGTTGTTGGAACTTTTTGGGAAATGTGACATTATTATAATTTTTGGGAAAATACTATTTGTTAAATGTATTTTTAATGGGAAATTTTGAGATCAGATTATTAAATGAAAAAGAAAAAAAATGAAATCTAGATTTGATATGGTTGAGGTATAAATTTTGAGTTGGGTTATATTATTAGTGTGATCCTTTAGTTTTAATTTTAGTTGACTTGAGATAGAATTGTAGGAAGTAGAATCGAATTTAGATATTGTTGAGAAAATAGAAAATTTTGTTGTAATCGGAAAATGAAAATATATATATGTGTATTATGAAATTTGGAAGGTTTAAGGAGGCAGCGGAAGCAGTGATAGAACAAAATTGCAAATTTTATCGGAAGTATTTTGGCAGATTCAGATGAAGGAGACAGCAGGAGGTGATAGTAGTGACACATAATGACGTGGCATCATGGAGTTACGAAACTAAATCTTCGGGGGAGTGTTGTTTTTGGAAGATTAAGTTTCGTATGTGCGTACGCATGTTTGCGTGCTTATGTAATTATCCGATATATTGTGGAGGTTCGAAAGGATTTATGGATTGGGGAATTAAATGTACACATAAAATTAATGGAGTTATTGAGTGGAGCGAAATGTGATAGAAAATGGACGGCGGATTGCGAAGCGATCCGACGTGAGATAATCGACGATGATTTAAAATATTCGAAGTATTTGAAAAATGTACGCTCGCCGTACAAAACATAATGCGACAGGTGGGATATATGAAAGGACACCGCCGGTACATAGAATCTTCTTTGGACAGGTGTACTTTATTTGCGACATGCGTATTTATTGCAAACGACGCAGAGTCAGTACGGAAAATATTTGGAAAGTACGGTTTAATTTTGACAAGTGGAACGTGAATTCACCACGCAACATCGTGGGATATTTGACGACTCGCGTGGATTTTGTTTGGTTTTGTGTGACCACGTGGTGCTACATCGAGGGTGCCGATTAAGAGCGACGGACGGCGGATATAGGCCGCCGAGATTTTTTATGTAGTGGTGACGCGAAATCGCGTCAATCACACGATATTTATATTTGGACGTTCCGGATTGTTCGACAAAATTTGAGGAGTTTCGTTGAGTGACTCAGCATGACTCAGCATACGATTTGGTGTCGGTGTAAATATTTGGAGTAACATTGTTTTGTCTTTTGCATTATTATAAATTAGTGTTGATTATGATGTTTATATTTAAGTGATCAATTAGGGTTTTGATAGTTTAATTTGTGTGTGTACAATATCATACTTGTAGACAAGTGTACGCTTACGATTGCTTGACTCTCAGGTGTACGCTTACGATTAGTTTGATTTAGTGACAGTTACGTAATTTACTTTGGTTATTTTGACACTTAGTGATTCATTGACAGCTCACAAGTGTATATATAGGAATGAGCTTTGTTAGAAATTAATCATCAATGCTGGTTAGAAAAGTATGGACCGAAGATGTAGACTTTTAGGGTTGCCGATTAGGTCATGCATTTGAGTAATATGTTTATTGATATACTTTTGTTTATCTAATGTTTATGTGAGATTGCACTCTTTTTGTTATTATTTATTTATGTTATTTTATGTTTGTTTGATATGCATTATTTATGCATTTGTCCTAGGGTTTGCTTATGTTGATTATTCCATCAAACCTTAGATGTTGTCATAGGGTTTATTTATGTTGATTATTCCATGAAACCCTAAATGTTGTTTGTTGCGTCTGTGTACGCATATGGAGGATGCATTTCAAATGATTGTTCGTCGACCTATTTTTGCTTAGCTTTTTGCATGATAGTTTGGGTCGCTTCTGCGGTCTATTTTAGACCAAAGAACAACAGGTTATGGGCCCACACCCCATCTATCATATGTTAGGTTAAGTCGAGATAGGTTTGTGTCACACGCATTGTAGCGGGTTAATTTTGTTCTTGCTGGTTGTATTGCAGTAATGGTGTCTGTGTACCCATGAGATCGGCCTTATCATAGTGTTGGTATGTGCCGAGTTTAATCTTGCATCGCCCCAAGGGTTAACTTAGTGACAGTGCCGAAATGATTACCCTCAATGAAAATTATTTATTTTGAGAAATGATATTTTATTTTTGGAAAAATACATGTTTATTTTTGATAAAGCATTTCGAAACGTGGAGATTTGACGTTTGATGGAGAGATGTGGAAGGTGGAGATTCGACGTTTGGGGGAGAGAGATCCGGAAGGTGGGGTTGTGACATGTGGTGGAGAGATCCAAAATTTGTGGATCGATGATTGTTAAAAAAAAAAAAAATTGGATTTGTAATGTAGATTTTGAGTTGTTGGAACTTTTTGGGAAATGTGACATTATTATAATTTTTGGGAAAATACTATTTGTTAAATGTATTTTTAATGGGAAATTTTGAGATCAGATTATTAAATGAAAAAGAAAAAAAATGAAATCTAGATTTGATATGGTTGAGGTATAAATTTTGAGTTGGGTTATATTATTAGTGTGATCCTTTAGTTTTAATTTTAGTTGACTTGAGATAGAATTGTAGGAAGTAGAATCGAATTTAGATATTGTTGAGAAAATAGAAAATTTTGTTGTAATCGGAAAATGAAAATATATATATGTGTATTATGAAATTTGGAAGGTTTAAGGAGGCAGCGGAAGCAGTGATAGAACAAAATTGCAAATTTTATCGGAAGTATTTTGGCAGATTCAGATGAAGGAGACAGCAGGAGGTGATAGTAGTGACACATAATGACGTGGCATCATGGAGTTACGAAACTAAATCTTCGGGGGAGTGTTGTTTTTGGAAGATTAAGTTTCGTATGTGCGTACGCATGTTTGCGTGCTTATGTAATTATCCGATATATTGTGGAGGTTCGAAAGGATTTATGGATTGGGGAATTAAATGTACACATAAAATTAATGGAGTTATTGAGTGGAGCGAAATGTGATAGAAAATGGACGGCGGATTGCGAAGCGATCCGACGTGAGATAATCGACGATGATTTAAAATATTCGAAGTATTTGAAAAATGTACGCTCGCCGTACAAAACATAATGCGACAGGTGGGATATATGAAAGGACACCGCCGGTACATAGAATCTTCTTTGGACAGGTGTACTTTATTTGCGACATGCGTATTTATTGCAAACGACGCAGAGTCAGTACGGAAAATATTTGGAAAGTACGGTTTAATTTTGACAAGTGGAACGTGAATTCACCACGCAACATCGTGGGATATTTGACGACTCGCGTGGATTTTGTTTGGTTTTGTGTGACCACGTGGTGCTACATCGAGGGTGCCGATTAAGAGCGACGGACGGCGGATATAGGCCGCCGAGATTTTTTATGTAGTGGTGACGCGAAATCGCGTCAATCACACGATATTTATATTTGGACGTTCCGGATTGTTCGACAAAATTTGAGGAGTTTCGTTGAGTGACTCAGCATGACTCAGCATACGATTTGGTGTCGGTGTAAATATTTGGAGTAACATTGTTTTGTCTTTTGCATTATTATAAATTAGTGTTGATTATGATGTTTATATTTAAGTGATCAATTAGGGTTTTGATAGTTTAATTTGTGTGTGTACAATATCATACTTGTAGACAAGTGTACGCTTACGATTGCTTGACTCTCAGGTGTACGCTTACGATTAGTTTGATTTAGTGACAGTTACGTAATTTACTTTGGTTATTTTGACACTTAGTGATTCATTGACAGCTCACAAGTGTATATATAGGAATGAGCTTTGTTAGAAATTAATCATCAATGCTGGTTAGAAAAGTATGGACCGAAGATGTAGACTTTTAGGGTTGCCGATTAGGTCATGCATTTGAGTAATATGTTTATTGATATACTTTTGTTTATCTAATGTTTATGTGAGATTGCACTCTTTTTGTTATTATTTATTTATGTTATTTTATGTTTGTTTGATATGCATTATTTATGCATTTGTCCTAGGGTTTGCTTATGTTGATTATTCCATCAAACCTTAGATGTTGTCATAGGGTTTATTTATGTTGATTATTCCATGAAACCCTAAATGTTGTTTGTTGCGTCTGTGTACGCATATGGAGGATGCATTTCAAATGATTGTTCGTCGACCTATTTTTGCTTAGCTTTTTGCATGATAGTTTGGGTCGCTTCTGCGGTCTATTTTAGACCAAAGAACAACAGGTTATGGGCCCACACCCCATCTATCATATGTTAGGTTAAGTCGAGATAGGTTTGTGTCACACGCATTGTAGCGGGTTAATTTTGTTCTTGCTGGTTGTATTGCAGTAATGGTGTCTGTGTACCCATGAGATCGGCCTTATCATAGTGTTGGTATGTGCCGAGTTTAATCTTGCATCGCCCCAAGGGTTAACTTAGTGACAGTGCCGAAATGATTACCCTCAATGAAAATTATTTATTTTGAGAAATGATATTTTATTTTTGGAAAAATACATGTTTATTTTTGATAAAGCATTTCGAAACGTGGAGATTTGACGTTTGATGGAGAGATGTGGAAGGTGGAGATTCGACGTTTGGGGGAGAGAGATCCGGAAGGTGGGGTTGTGACATGTGGTGGAGAGATCCAAAATTTGTGGATCGATGATTGTTAAAAAAAAAAAAAATTGGATTTGTAATGTAGATTTTGAGTTGTTGGAACTTTTTGGGAAATGTGACATTATTATAATTTTTGGGAAAATACTATTTGTTAAATGTATTTTTAATGGGAAATTTTGAGATCAGATTATTAAATGAAAAAGAAAAAAAATGAAATCTAGATTTGATATGGTTGAGGTATAAATTTTGAGTTGGGTTATATTATTAGTGTGATCCTTTAGTTTTAATTTTAGTTGACTTGAGATAGAATTGTAGGAAGTAGAATCGAATTTAGATATTGTTGAGAAAATAGAAAATTTTGTTGTAATCGGAAAATGAAAATATATATATGTGTATTATGAAATTTGGAAGGTTTAAGGAGGCAGCGGAAGCAGTGATAGAACAAAATTGCAAATTTTATCGGAAGTATTTTGGCAGATTCAGATGAAGGAGACAGCAGGAGGTGATAGTAGTGACACATAATGACGTGGCATCATGGAGTTACGAAACTAAATCTTCGGGGGAGTGTTGTTTTTGGAAGATTAAGTTTCGTATGTGCGTACGCATGTTTGCGTGCTTATGTAATTATCCGATATATTGTGGAGGTTCGAAAGGATTTATGGATTGGGGAATTAAATGTACACATAAAATTAATGGAGTTATTGAGTGGAGCGAAATGTGATAGAAAATGGACGGCGGATTGCGAAGCGATCCGACGTGAGATAATCGACGATGATTTAAAATATTCGAAGTATTTGAAAAATGTACGCTCGCCGTACAAAACATAATGCGACAGGTGGGATATATGAAAGGACACCGCCGGTACATAGAATCTTCTTTGGACAGGTGTACTTTATTTGCGACATGCGTATTTATTGCAAACGACGCAGAGTCAGTACGGAAAATATTTGGAAAGTACGGTTTAATTTTGACAAGTGGAACGTGAATTCACCACGCAACATCGTGGGATATTTGACGACTCGCGTGGATTTTGTTTGGTTTTGTGTGACCACGTGGTGCTACATCGAGGGTGCCGATTAAGAGCGACGGAGGCGGATATAGGCCGCCGAGATTTTTTATTTAGTGGTGACGCGAAATCGCGTCAATCACACGATATTTATATTTGGACGTTCCGGATTGCTCGACAAAATTTGAGGAGTTTCGTTGAGTGACTCAGCATGACTCAGCATACGATTTGGTGTCGGTGTAAATATTTGGAGTAACATTGTTTTGTCTTTTGCATTATTATAAATTAGTGTTGATTATGATGTTTATATTTAAGTGATCAATTAGGGTTTTGATAGTTTAATTTGTGTGTGTACAATATCATACTTGTAGACAAGTGTACGCTTACGATTGCTTGACTCTCAGGTGTACGCTTACGATTAGTTTGATTTAGTGACAGTTACGTAATTTACTTTGGTTATTTTGACACTTAGCGATTCGTTGACAGCTCACAAGTCTATATATAGGAATGAGCTTTGTTAGGAATGAATAATCAATGCTGGTTAGCAAAGTGGGGACCAAAGATGTAGTATTTTAGGGTTGTCGATTAGGTCATGCACTTTGAATGATATAATGTTTATTTGATTATACTTTGATTATACTTTTGTTTATGTGTGATGCATTTGTTTGTTGTTATTTATTTATGCTATTTTATATATGTTTGATATGCACTGTTTATGCATTTGTCCTAGGGTTTGTTTATGTCGATTATTTCATCAAACCTTAAATGTTGTCATAGGGTTTATTTATGTTGATTATTCCATGAAACCCTATATGTTGTTTGTTGCGTCAGTGTACGCATATGGAAGATGCATTTCAAATGGTTGTTCATTGGCCTAGCTTTCCTTAGCTTCTTGCATGATAGTTTGGGTGGCTTCTGCGGTCTATTTTAGACCAAAGAACAACAGGTTATGGGCCCACACCCCATCTATCATATGTTAGGTTAAGTCGAGATAGGTTTTTGTCACACGCATTGTAGCGGGTTAATTTTGTTCTTGCTGGTTGTATTGCAGTAATGGTGTCTGTGTACCCATGAGATCGGCCTTATCATAGTGTTGGTATGTGCCGAGTTTAATCTTGCATCGCCCCAAGGGTTAACTTAGTGACAGTGCCGAAATGATTACCCTCAATGAAAATTATTTATTTTGGTTATTTTGACACTTAGTGATTCATTGACAGCTCACAAGTGTATATATAGGAATGAGCTTTGTTAGAAATTAATCATCAATGCTGGTTAGAAAAGTAGGGACCGAAGATGTAGACTTTTAGGGTTGCCGATTAGGTCATGCATTTGAGTAATATGTTTATTGATATACTTTTGTTTATCTAATGTTTATGTGAGATTGCACTCTTTTTGTTATTATTTATTTATGTTATTTTATGTTTGTTTGATATGCATTATTTATGCATTCGTCCTAGGGTTTGCTTATGTTGATTATTCCATCAAACCTTAGATGTTGTCATAGGGTTTATTTATGTTGATTATTCCATGAAACCCTAAATGTTGTTTGTTGCGTCTGTGTACGCATATGGAGGATGCATTTCAAATGATTGTTCGTCGACCTATTTTTGCTTAGCTTTTTGCATGATAGTTTGGGTCGCTTCTACGGTCTATTTTAGACCAAAGAACAACATGCTCTTCCAAGGGTTGCAGTTTGGTCAGTCTGTATTCTCTCAGGGTGTCAATAATACTCATACAGAGCAAAAGGGATTGAGGCTATCCTAAAGGCTTCGGGTAAGCTGTTTACTCTGGGTACCAATGGATTTCTCAGAGTTACAAAGTTAAGATGGCAATCGGCCGAAACTAGCGGACCGAATTTACAGAAAAACAAGACAACTGATAGGGTTGATTTGCCCACCAATAGAAAGGTTTTGAAAAATACGTTCTTTAGAGTATCCGCACGCCAAATTTGACGCCAGATACACGAAAAGACAGTTAGAAAACCCTAAAAGGAAGTCATGGCCGAAGCTTCTAGAAGGTCGTTGGCGTAATTGGGCTAATAACATGATGAAGAACTTATAAGAAGTGGGAAATTGGGAAGTCGACGGATCGGGAAGGTTGTGGACACGCGCTACTTTCCCTTCGTGGCAGAGGTTGCAAACGGTTAACTGAAAAGCTTGACCGACCTTTAAGTGACCGCCCGCGTCGGATCCGGAACGAATTCGGTTGCCAAATTTGGGGGGCCGGACGGATTTGGGCGGTTGATTCTCAGAAAAAAAAAATTTGTTACAGTCTGGCAAGCAAAAAACGAAAAAATAAGAAAATTTTGTACTTTCCATGCAATCTAACATTATTGTACTTTGTACTTTTGTTATCGTGGAAGGTATACGGGAGATGTACTACTAATTTTGTACTTATTCGGGTACAGGCGAGTACGATTAGTGGCAAAAAATCAATTTTTGGTTAAACTTGTTTTCTTAAATGCGTTTCAGGTAACGGTTGACAATTAAGCAACGTGACATAACCTAGTCGGGCGGCGGTTACTCAGATTTTGAAAAATAAAAAACAATCGGTCTTGGTTATCTAAAATTTTGACTTTTGCGACCTCTGCTTCGTGGGGAGAGGTCGCAAACGGTCAGCCGAAACCGTGAACGACCGTTAACCGACCACCCGCGCCGGATCCGGAACAGATTTGGTTGCCAAATTTTGATGGCCGGGTGGTTGCGGTTGGTTGATTCACTAGAAAAAAAAAACGGTCGGTTACGGTCGGTCAACCAAATAACAAAAAAAAAAGAAAAATTTGTACTGTCCATACAATCCAACATTATTGTACTTTGTACTCTTTGGTATCGTGGAAGTACGTGACATCATGATTAGCGTCGCAAATCAGACACAGTAGTATCACTCTTTTTTTTCGCAAATCTTAGGGAACGCGACAAAGTGTCGCACATTTGACACTGTAGTAACACTATTCATTTCGCAATCTTAGGGAACGCGACAAAGCGTTGTAAATCTGACACGGTACACCGCGAATCGTTATTATACTATATAAATTATTAGAGTAAAGAAAAAAATAGCGTCATTCATTCAAATTTAGTGCTAGGAGACGTGGCATATTATGGTCCATGTCCTTAAATAGTGTAATTTGTTCTATTTAAGGTATCAATGTCAAATTTTTGGGGTGCCGATATAGAGTACATAAGGCTAATAACGATTCACGGTGTAGTACACTATTCATTTCGCAAGAACGCGACAAAGCGTCGCAAATCTCACACGTTAGTAAACACTATTCATTTTGCAAATCTAAGGGAACCCGACAAATCGTAATTATTGGCTTATTCATGCGTCGTACATTAGTTAATTTTGTACTTTTTCGGTTACGGGCGGGCACGGTTAGTCGCGAGAAATCGAGTTTTGGTTAACTTTAATTTTCGTAAACGCTGGTCGGTTAACGGTTAACAATTTTGGAGCGTGACATAACCCGGTCGGGCGTCGGTTACTCAGAATTTGAAAAAAAAAAACGGTCGGTTTCGATTATGTAAAATTTTGACTTTTGCGACCTCTGTTCGTGGGCCATCGCCCATGTTAGGTACATTGTGAATCGGCGATTCAGTCTGTTGGGTTTCGCTTCATTCATATCGGTTCGCTGTTAAAGTTTGTTTGCGTCAGTTCGCGTCTGTCTTTTCTTTGTCTATGGCACTGTACTGTACTGTAGTTTGAGTGTTGGAAGTATTTTAGTACTTTTGTTTTAGATGCGTTCTCGCTAGTTGATTGGCGTGGAACATTACAGTACTGTAGTACACAAATTTTTTGCCGCTTAAAAACATATTTTCTTCGTACACACTTGTCCAATATTTCAGTTTGAGACCGCCAATCGAAAGCTGAGAATCTTACCTTTCAATCGCAACCGTCAGATCCACAATCCGACGTGTACCGTTAAAAGATGTTTTAAGTGGTTAAATAAACATGAACACTACAGTAATAGCGATTTGCGGTGTACTGTCCTGTACTGTATCCTTGCACACCACGAATATGGTACATCCAAGCGCGATTATGCCGTACGTTCGTACATCAGCATGGACATGTACGCCGTACATTGTCTGACGGATGAGGACAAGTACGGAGATAAACTATTCGTTCGCCCTACGCTGACATGAACTACAGGACACCGTGAATTGCTATTAGCGTTAATGTTTTTTTCCTCATAAAACATTTTTTCTCCGTACACACATGTCCAATTGTGGATCTGACGGTTGCAATTGAAAGTAAAGATTCCCAGCTTCCGATTGGCGGTCTCAAATTGAAAATTGTAGTGTTGTGTATCGGTAAAAAACTTATCGCGATAACACCGATATCGATAGTTATTGGTTGTCGAACGTCAGAGGTTCCGATATATCGGTCGGAGACCAACAAATTCCATATCGGCAATAACTTAAAAAATATATAGTACGCATACTATAGTACTTTGTAATATACTGTTTTACATAATTTACATTATATAGCGTGGAATGCCACGTATAGCAATCGGTTCCGTATCTATTTAAGTGATAATTATTACGGAAAGCGCATCAGGTAAACGTAGACAAATTTAAAATAATACTTTATAGTTCTAAAATATACTACCGAAACAAATTAATAAAATACATTGTAAAATTCGAGAATCAAACTTTTTGAAAAAGAAAACGAACAGACGAACAGAGCAGACTGAACCGTCGATGTCCAATTCATACGGATTTTTTTTTTTTTTACGAAAACTACGTAGTATTCGTCTTTTTCATACTTTTCGTAAAATTTGTGTAAATTTCACTGTACGGCCATGTACAAAAACGTACGAAAAGCGTAATTTTAGAAAATCCTTAAATATCTTAAAAAGTGCGGAAATTTATCAGAAATGTACGAAATTGTATGAAAGTGTACCCTAAAAAACCTACTAGTACGAAATACAACGGCAGCCGTACTAAAATATAAAGAAACGTACGGCATTGTAACTTGGAAACCCTAAAAAATCCCGTAAAATAGCCCTAAAATGTACGAACAACGACGGACACTTGTACGTATTTGTGATAATATTGTACGGATACAAAGCAAGGTACGCATTTTATTTACTTTTCATCATCGTTTGATGCGTACCGTACATAGTATTCGTTAATTTATACCGTGCGTAATATGCGCACGTGACATCTATGGACTGAACACATTTGTCAGACTGCCGCCATTTACAGCCACCATATTTATCTGTACGGTCCGTACAATTATCGACAATAGTTATCGATATCGGTATTATCGCCAATAATAACCGATAATTATCGGTTATTTATCGGCGGTAACACCGATGTCGATATATCGTACCAATGTATCGATTATCGGGTACCCGAAGAAAGGTTCATATCGGTTATCGGCAAATCCTTACCGATACACAACACTATAAAATTGGACAATAGTGTACGGAGAAAAGATGTTTTAAGTGGAGAAAAAAATATTAACACTAATAACGATACACGGTGTACCTTCCTAATTTTCTAAGAACTGATATTTTGAACTGGAGTACCGTTTCTAAACAATTTCCGTAGGCGCTAAATTCAGTAATTTGGCACTGGCAGAATTCAAAACCTTTCCTCGGCTGCCCGAATTATTTGTTTTTACTGCCCGGAATAGTTTTTTTTGGCTGCCCGAAACAGTCCTTAGGGCATAATTCTGAGGTTTACACCAATCATTCGCTTCGTTTTGAATGGGTAAAAAATCTCAAATATGTACGTCTATTTTTTTTTCTTTTTTTTGTTTCTGAACTTTGTCCGTACATTGCCAGGTTCTTCCCTCCTTCCTCTCTCTCTCTTCTCTTATTTTTCCCCCTTTTTCGTCTTCCCCTCTCGTCCTTCTCCCTCGTCTCTTCCTCCCTCTTCACCTCTTGTCCTTCTATCTCTCTTCAATTTCTCCTCTCTCTGCTACTAACTTGTATCTCTTTCTCGCTCTCTCTCCCTCTCTCTCTCTCTTCCTCTCTCCCTCTCCCTCTCTCTCCCCCACTCCCTCTCTCTCTCCCCCTCTCTTTTTCTCCCTCTCGATCCCTCTCTCTCCCTCTCTCTATCTCTCTCTCTCCCTTCTCTCCCTCTCTCCACCAATGGCATCTCTCGAAAACCTCTCCTTCTCCCCTCTCTCCTCCCTTCCCTCTCTCCCCTTTCCCTCCAAATCCAATTCTTCCATTTCATTTTCTTTCACAAAAGACAAAAAATTCCGTACCCCCAATAAATCCCAATTTATTTCCTCTTTTCTTTTTAAAACCCAAAATCGAACAAAAAAATCGGCGATTTCTCCCTTTTCCCGATCCTTTTTTTTCGGCGAATCTTTTTTTCGCGCGTCTTTTTTGAAATTAAAAAATTCTAATAATAGTAATTATAATAATTATAAAAATTTATTCTTTAGAAAGATGGGGGGAGTGAGAGGAGTGAGGGAAGATTTATCCACCGGTGACGGTGTTTCAAATTTTGCCATAAACGACAAAATTGCTGACGTGGAAAGTGAAAAAGATGACGATTTTTTGTCGAAAACGGATGATTGGCCGAAAGACTGGACGGAAGGCTTGAATCCACAGGTTTTTTGTCTTTTTCTGAAAATTTTATAATCAAATTCTTACACCAATAACAGCAAAATTTCAATCAATTTTGGATTTTTAATTTTGAAATGGAACATATTTTTTCATAATTTGACTCATAATTTATTAGTTTGGACCCGGAATTCTTGGGTTTTTTTTTCCCTTAAGTTTTTTTTTTTTTTTTTAATATTCTTAACATTTAAATATGGAATTTTTGAATCTGAATTTCATATTTTTTTATTGAAATTTGGATTTTTTTTAAATGCAAAATGTTGAAATTTGCGTGGAATTTATTATTTTTGAATTGAAATGTGAGGTTGAATTAAGATTTAAGATTTGAAAATTTAAATAAATGGAAGATGAAAATGTTACACTCAAATTGAGCTTGAAAATGAGGTTTTTTTTAAAAAATTAATCAATTAACCTTAAGAATTGACATTGAAAATTCAAAATTGAAATTGATAAATTGACATTAAAACTTGACATTATTGTTTTTTTTTTGTGAAATAGACAATGAAATGGTAATAAGGAAAAGGAAAAGAAATTAATCTACATTAGTATTTTAATTGGAATTCAATTTGAAATAAAAATTGAATTCGACCTCTCCCTCTCCCTCTCCCTGTCCCATTCCCTCTCCCTCCCTCTTTCTCTTCCTCTCCCTCTCCCTCTCCCTCTCCCTCTCCCATTCCCTCTCCCTCTCCCATTCCCTCTCCCTCTCCCATTCCCTCTCCCTCTCCATTCCTTCTCCTTCTCCCTCTCCCTCTTCCTCTTCCACTCCCTCTCCCTCTCGCTCTCCACTCCCTCTCCCTCCCATTCTCCATTTCCTCTCCCTCTCCCTCTTCTTTTCCCTCCTCCCTCTCCCTCTCCCTCTCCCTCTTCTCCTCCGAGATCAGAATAAAGCATTGTACTTGAGATCGAGGTCGAAATAGAAGTTGAAGTACAAGCAAAAATTTGAAAAATGTATACTTGTAGTTCCTACATGTTTGTATATATATATATATATATATATATACACACATGTAGGAGGTACAAGTATACATTTTTCAAATTTTTGCTTGTATTTCAACTTCTATTTCGACCTCGATCTCAAGTACAATGCTTTATATATATATATATATATATATATATATATATATATATATATATAATAAAAATACACAATATATATTTATATGTATAAATATGGGTGTGTGTGTGTATGTGTGTGTACATATCAAAGTGGGGTCCAAATTGGAGTCAGAATAAATAAAAAAAAGTCACCTTGAAATCAAAATCGAAACAAGAAACTACAAAAATACAAATAACAAACTTGAAAGAGAAAGTCCTCTTCCTTTTTTTTTTTGGAAAATGGTGTTATTTCAACTAAAAAACTGAGGTGAAAAATTGAAAATGAAAGTGAATGTGAAACTGAAATATATCTTTGCAATTGACATTGTAATTGAAGTTGAAATAGAAATTGAAAGCTGGAATAAATTATTGGATTGAAAATTGGAATTGAAGTTGAAATTCAAGCGGAAATTGAAATTGAAAAATAAAAAAAAAGGAATTGAAGCTGAAGCTGAAGTTAAGTTTGAGTTGAAATTTGAAAATTGAAATTTGAAAATTGAAAATGAAATTGAAATTTTGACTCTGAAATTGAAATAGGAGCTGACTTTGAAATCAGAGTATTTCTGGTTTCAGATTGCCTATGGGATCCTTCTTTTATCAATCCCAATTGTACCCATTCTTCCTAAATTTCAATATTCAGCTTCTATTTATTTCACGGCTGTCGCTCTTTGGGGTATATATGTTGGTAGCCATCGCAGGTATTTCTTTCTTTTCCCTTTTTTTCTCTCTCCCTCCCTCCTCCCTCCCTCCCTCCTCCCTCCCCTCCCTCCCTCCTCCCTCCCTCCCTCCTCCTCCCTCCCTCCTTTCCTCTCTTCCTTCCATCCCTCACTCTTTCCATTTCTCCCCTCAGACCAATCTCCTCTCAATTCCTTCCTTCCTCGGATCCATTCACATTCAAAACTCCTCTCCTCTCTCCTCTCCTCTCTCTCATCTCCCCTCCCTCCCTCCCTCGCCTCTCCTCTCTTTGTCGCTCCCTCACTCTTTTCCCCCATTTCTCCCCCTCGATCCCAGACCCCCTTTCTCTCCCTCTCTCCTTTCAATCTCCCTCTCTCTTTGTCTCTCTTCCTCTCTCACGCGTTCAAATCCATTCACACAATAATAATTCTAAGAAAACTTGTTCAAAAATTGTTTTCAACCAAAAAAAAATATTGAGAAAGCCCTAAATAAAAATTGCATCCTCGCAAATGGGTTTTTCTTATGTGAAAAGACCTCCCTCCCCCCCAAGTTGATATTGTATGAAAATTGATAAATCTACAGAAGAAAAAAATAAAAATACTGTGAAAACTCGAACTCAGCTTTTTTTTTTTTAATTGAAAATGTTTTCTGTTATTGTTTTCTTTAACCTTTTCCACTCTAATTCTCCGAAACTTTTTCTTATTTCCCTTTTCACTTCCCACTCGTTTAACCATTCACTTTGTAAATTTCTCTCTTCATACATATGTTTCTTTTTGAGTTTCCCTCTTTTTACTTTTTTTTATTTGCAGTTTAAAACGACGACAAGCCCAAAAAATTTCTCTTCAACAAAGTTTTGTTGTACCCATTATTTGTTCTATCACTTTATTTGGTTTTTATTGTATTCTTCGATTTTTTCCCGACCTCGACCTTCGAACTTTTATTTCGTTTTATTTAACATTTGTCGGAGCTCTCGCTGTCGGAAGCAATTTTTCCGATCTTTTTAGTTCGAGTTTACCCCAATTTAACCAATATTCTCAAAGAATAGGTGAGTTTTAAAAGTTTTAAACCCCACTTTACAAAAAAATAGGTGAGTTTATTAAGTTTTAGCTGCAATTTGCAAAAAAAGTAGGTGATTTTTTTCATTTTAAACTCCAATCGTACAAACGTCTACAAAGAATAAGTGAATTATTCCAGATTTAAACGACAATCAACAAATATTCTCCGAAAAATGGGTTAGTTCTTTCCTAATTTAAATCCCGAAAACCTTCAAAAATCATTTTGACAACTCTTTAAACTCCAGAATTTTGAAAATCTTGAAAATTCTAAACATCGTGAAAGTTCTGGAAAACAACAACAAATATATATATATATATATATATATATATATATATATATATATATATATATATATATATATATATATATATATATTATATATATATATATATATATATATATATATTATATATATATATATATATAATATATATATATATATTATATATTTTTTTTATTTTATATAA